>OY365806.1:2186939-2354439 GCA_959347315.1 Bimastos eiseni
AAGAATTCAAACATTTTATAAAGAACTTCAACGGATATTACAAGGAATTCAAGACATCGTTATTTCGTATAAAAATGAGTCGGTGATATTATTTGAATGATCTTTGTTTTCTGATTGATATACGATATCCGACCTGTTAGTTTTTATTCCAAACGCAGCATTGCGTTAAGTTTTATGCGGTTACTTCAGCACTGTATTTACCACTATATATACCAACAAGGCCCCGGCCTATAGGCTATAGGGGCGGCTGTCGCGGCACATTTCAAGTGGCGGAAACATTTCGATTTAAATTTATGAAATGTAAAAAGTAGGCCTATATGATAGCAAGCCAGTGGAGTCAGAGGACTAAGGAAGAAATGTTTAATAATTGTGTTATACTGTTATTAAAGTTTAAACTAATACACTGGCTAAGTTAATACTTTTATCTGTGTTCATTTTTTTAAATAGAAACAGACTAGTAAAGTGTTGGTTTCTCTTCATACTATAACGTCTGTTAACATTTTTAAATTTCGATATGCAAGTTCAATTTTAGAAGGGATGGCATAGAAATCTAGGCCTAAAGGAAGCAAATTGTTAAATCCGCCGCTGAATTAGCTCAGAACATTAGCTACAAATTAGACTTTATATCTGTATATAATATTGCTTCGGTTTTTCGCTTAATTGAAATTGTCACATTTCATTATTGTATGCAATGTCATCATAAAGCCTTTGCATTTGTCTCGTACGAATAAAGATCAGTTAACGCACAAAATAATTGTATAACTTAGAGTAAGTTATACGTCGTCAGATAATAATGTATGTCATGTGTTTTAGTCTAAACAAATAGACTGATCAATAAACGTTATAGCAATATATATATATAAATATATCTTTATCTTTTATCAAATATATCATATATATATATATTATATGCGTTAATCCTTGTGTAGGCTTACAAACCCTATGCGTGAATGGAGATATCTGATAGACTTATATATATATATATGTATATCTTATATATAAGATAAGACGTACACATGTATAGTATGAAGCGACAGTCTGCCTCTGTCTCACATTCTTTGTTATTGACTGCGGCGTCTGATGCATAGCATCTAGAACGCCGTTCAATGTTGCAGTCTATACACGGACGACGTATTTATAGACAACGCACGAGTGGATGAGGTGGTCCGCAGATGCTGCCGCGCCATGTCATAGCCAACAACGGCGCTATATAAATTGATGCATGTGATATAACCTGTTATCTAAGCATCTATGTCTATATTTGTCGATTGTCGGAATGAAGGCAGGCAGACAAACCATTAGACAAAAAGACAACCAGAGAATCAGATATACAGACGGACAAGCAGACAGACACAGAGGCAGACAAACAGATAGACGAAAACAAAGAGACATCCAACAATATAGACAGAAAACAGACAGACAAACAGGCACATAGATAGACAGTCAGACAGTCAGACACGCAAGCAGGCATATTGTAAAATAAAGGCGATACGGATAAGGGAGGCAATGAAAAAGGGAGGGAGGTGATTGTCTTCAACGTCATTGCTGTTTGGCGCCAAGTCTAATGGTTGCTGCATCGGTTCGGGTGATGTCTGTCTGTTTGTATGTCTCTTTATCTGTCTCTCTGTGTGTCTGTTTTGTTTTTGGGCAGTCAGTTGATCTGTTGTTAATCTGTCTGTTGGTTTGTCTGTAAGACTGGAACAACTAGCGCTACATGAAGAGTAGAGAGGATTTGATCCAGGAGAAGGAGGAGGAGAAGGAATAAGGCGAGTAGACCAGAGGAAGTTGAGAGGAGAATAGGAGAAATACAGAGGATGAATAAAATGGGAGAATGTGGAAGGTTGAAATGAAAGAGAAGGCCAGTTTTTTGGGTAAGGGATGGAAAGGGAAATGAAGGAAGGGATATTAAGGGAAGGGAGAAGACGGGATTAGCAGGATGAGCAGGCGACCACCGGAGTATCACAGCGGAAAACGAACAGAAGAGAAGAGGGAGAAAAGAGAAGAGGATAGAAGTGACATGGGTAAAGATGAGGAGTCAGGAAGAAATTAGAGGAGTCAAGCACACAGAGTATTTGGGGAGAAGACGAGATGGACGTAGCGTGGAAAGGTAAATGGAGACGAATGAGGTCGCAGGAGAGAGAGAGAGTGGTGAGAGGGAGGGTGGCGAGCGAGTCCCTCTCGCAGGGAGGAAGAAGGGGCGAAAGGACTGGGGAACTTGGGGAAGGGTGGCAGTCAGGTAGGCAGAGGATGGAGGGATGAGGGGTGGGTGTAGGGAGGGCGCCAGAGACGTGTGAGTGGCAGGGGATCTTGAATAGGAGCGCCAGACATCGAATGACAATGGAGAAAGGTGGGATGGATGGAGACTGAGCACTCGACGCTCCACAATAGGAGGCAGAGGTAATTAGTTGCGGCAACGACGTGGCTCTTTAGAGAAGGAGCGAGCGAGCAGAGGAAACTCGACCTGGGGCAGAAATCGCGAAGAACCCTTCCCTTTCATATACCTGTCTTTCCTTTCATTCAATTCTTTTTCACTTTCTTCCGTTTTATTCCATCACCATCTGAAAGATTTACAACTATCTGTTCTTTTCCATTTTTTCATTCCCTTCTCTTACCATCCTTTGCCTTTCGTTCCCCTTCCATGCCTTGGTTCACCCGCAATTTTCCCTTCCCTTCCCTTCACTTCCATTCACTTCCCTTCCATTTCCTATTTCAGCCGTTATTGGCAGAACAGAGACGACGTGGCATATCCCTCCCTCCCTCCATCCCCTCTCCTTCCCTCCCTCTCTCATTCCGTCTCCCTCTCCCTCCCTCCCTCCCCTCCTTCCCTCCCTCTCCCTTTCCCTACTTCCCTCCGTCCGTCCAACCCTCCCTAGCGGTGGACGGAGTGAGTGAGTGAATGGCGGTGTTCGATGCAGACAAAGGCGTCGTCGTCGTCGTTGCTAAGGTCGTCGTCTGATGAGTTATATTGTGTTGTGGTGGATACGATGGCGCCCCTTCCTATTACGTCTCGATGGATGGCCAAGTGGAAGCCAGTGCTCTTGATGGAGAGAGGCGCCGGCGGCAGGGGTAGGAGACAGAGGGAAGGGGCAGGGACATTGTGGCTCTGTGGTCGAGTTGGGTGGCTGTGGTGTCTGGAGGGAAGGAGGGGAGAGCGAGTGGACGAGAGACGAGGGGCGATGAGAAATGCACCGACCGCTCATACATTGTGGGAGCCACGTCGAGAGGTCTGAAGGAGTCTACTGAGGCTGTGATGGAGGAGGAGAAGGAGGAGTGGGAGGAGGAGGAGGAGGGAAAAGGAGGAAGAGAAGGAGGAAGAGAAGAAGGAGGAGGAGAAAGTGATGGAGTAGGAGAAGAGAGAGAGAGAGGGAAGAAGAAGAGGAGGAAGAGGAGGAGGGAAGAAGGAGAAAGTATAGGAGGGGAGGAGGAGAAGGAAGAGAAGGATTAGGAAGAGGAGGAGAGTAGGAAGGAGACGAGAATGGTTTTGAGGAGGTAGTGGATGAGGAGTAGGCGTAGGAGGAGGAGGAGGATGGGAAGAAGAAGAAAGAGGAGGGTTAAGAAGAAGAGGAGGAGAAAGAGGAGGAGGGGAAAGGGGAGGAGGAGAAGAAGACGGAGACGAGAATGGTTTTGAGGAGGTAGTGGATGAGGAGAATGCGTAGGAGGAGGAGGAGGAGGTGGTGGAATAATAATATGAGGAAGAGAAGGATGAGTAGCAGAGAGGTGGTGAAGTAGTATTGGAAAAGAAGGATGGGGTGGAGGAGGAAGAGAAGAAGGAGGAGGAAGAGAATGAGAATAGTGATGAGGAGGAGGAGGAGGCGATGGGAGGAAGAGGAGGTCTAGGAGGAAGAAGAAGAGGTGGGTGGTAGTGATGAGGACTAAGTGGAAACGGAGGATTAGGGCGGAGGAGGAGGAACTGGAAGAGAATGGTGTTGAGGAGAAGGCGGTGGAAGAGGCGAAAGTGGATGATGAGGTTGGAGGAGGCGGAGGTTGAAGATGGGATAGGCTAGAGGACTTAGAGAGAGGGAGAATAGCAGAAGAAGGAGGAAGAGGAGGAGGAGGAAGGAAACGAAACGGAATCGAGGGCGAATTGTATGGTTGAGGATGGAACAAAAGCAACCTTTCATGCGAGGTTTGAGTTCTGGTTGGGTGCTCAGCGATGCTCGATTACACTCGCAAGATGTCGCAAATATCCGACTACGCAGTTTCTATGGTTCTATTCAGACCTCGCGAGGTCTAAACTAGTCGCTTGGTGTTCATGTAGTGTTCAATATCAGATGAAGTTGGATAGACGAACGTTACAGCGAGTCAATAAAATCAAAATGGTACACGTAAGACGTCAAAGACCATTGCTGTCTAAAGACGTTCCTAAACTTGTTCTTTATATACGAACGTTTTGTTGCAGTCCTCTACCATTTCGTCTGCTTTTCCAAACGACAACTGAAAGTCATTGTTTAATTTCTCATTTAAAAAGCAATGTTCTAAGGATGCGGCGTTACAGTCCCACCTCCTCTGATTTTTTATAAACATCATTATATTCATCAGGTATTTAAAGCGTGTGAATATATAAAGATCTCAGCTGAAAAGCGAGTGTTTTCTATTGTGACTGGATAGCTTCGTAGGCTGACGAAAATTTACTGCAGCAGATTGTAAGATGCAAAAACGATGATGAATATCGAATTGCAATAGTCTGTTTGTGAAAATATGAATAAGAAAAATTTGCATTTGGTAAAATTAGAAGGATCGTGCAATGTTAAATATATTATGATCAAATCAATGCATACTATTTATTAAAATTTAAAATTACATTTTTCATAGATATTTTATATTTATAGTATCATTTCAATTTTCTTGTTATAATTTATCCATATTGTGAAGAATAATGACATTTCTGCACCAACTATTTGATAATATTATTTATAGAATTTTCAAGTGCAGAGTGCAGACTCTATTCTATGAAGTTTAACTATTTAAGTTCTTGATCATATAGTCTACTTTAATTGCAATTAGACTTGGCTACGGGCACTATGCATATGCTTCATGTGATCTTGATTTAACTTCATGAGACTCAATACACAGCAAGATCAGGATTATTATTATTATTTTGTTCAATATCCAGGCAATTATAATTATTAGACGCTAGTTATTTCTCTACTATTCCCTCATATAAAAATTTGATATATGTCACTGGCTAAAGTTAGATGTTGACTTTGTTACTATTTGATATTGGCTGCATCTTGCTGCTTGCCTCGAGCCGACTGCAGTGGGCACTGTTGGTTGCTTATCATTGCTACACAAAGTTGATTATGGAGCCCAGAGTCAACAACTCAAGCCAAAGCATAAAGGGCGAGGTTACGACATCGACCGCTGTCCTATTCAGAAGCCTAGTAAGGCGATATGATTTACGGCTGAAAAATTGCCTGTTATTTCTAAGTCTGCGAGACTGCGACCTAGCCGAAGCATTGTGCTCTCAAATGGCGTTGAATATTCTTCATAGGCAGCAGACCGTAGGCCTGCACGCAATACATGAAGGTCATGAGCGTCAGGTGGATCTTATCACTACTTAGGTGCCATTTTTATGAATCATTGTCGATTGCGAAGCCAAGTATCACCAGTATTTACGTATACAAATCTGAGGTGAGTCCGTTTATGAACCTACCAGAAAAACGTTTTCCACTCTGAGAAAAACTATGGTTCACATCTTTTGATATCAATACATATGAAAGCTTATAATGATAACCATATAATCGATCGATTACTATTATACTGTAGAGAGGCAATAATGCAAAGATCAAAACCTCACAGTAAGAACTCGAACTCGTGCCATAACCTACATAAAACATCTTCAGTAGTAGTTATGGCCAGTGTTGGGTACAATACCAAAACCTCGAGACCGAGACCGAGACCAAGAGGTCCGAAACCAAGACCAAGACCGGGTGGTCCGAGACCAAGACTAAGACCGAGGATCCGAGACCAAGACTAAGACCAAGACCGATACTCTTTTTTATCAACAATTCAATTTATTAAGACGCTAAAACGGAATAAAACGCTTAAACCATTAATTTTATTGCACCTGGCTGAGCTGGATATGCAGATATTGGCTGAGACCTATCCTCACATTACTTTTTCATCTGCTGTGCGTGATCTGGGTGTATTGCTTGATCAGGAGCTTAGTCTATCGCAACATGTAAACCAGGTTACTCGTAACTGCTACTACCAGCTGTGTCAGCTTTGTGCAGTTATTCGCTCTTTTACTTTTGAGGCTTCAGTAGTCCTCGTTCATGCCTTTGTAACCTGCAGAATTGATCACTGCAGCGCTGTTCTGGCTGGTCTTCCCTGTGCCGTAGTGGTGCGTTTAAATCGCGTTCTTCGCTTTGGACATATACCTAAATTTTCACCGGTTTCAGCTTATATGCGCGATGTCTTTCACTGACTACCGATTCAACAGCGCATCACTTTCCGCATTGCGACTCTAGTGGCAGTGTCTCTGGTTGTGCGCCACCCTACTTGACTGAACTGTGTCGTCTGGTGTCTGAACTCCTTTCGTGTAGAGCTCTGCGCTCTTCTGCTAAAGGCGAGCTTCTTGTGTCCAGAGCCCGCTTGTCGCTAATGATGCGTCAAGCTTTCTCAGTGGTTGGTCCGTCCACATGGAATGGGCTCCCGGTTGCCCTCCGTCTTCCCCCTAACAGTGATCTATCTACCTTTTGTAAGCTGCTAAAGTCATTTCTTTTTGGCGGTGGCGGGGCTGGGAGCACCTCTGAGTAGTTTCCATTGAAGAGGCACTATATAAATTATCGAAATGAATGAATGAATGAATGAACTAATCTCAATAATTGGTCCAGAAACAGTTTTACCGGCCAGTCTGAACTTTGCGGGTTCAGCTCTTGGCTTCGTCCGTAGAATATCACACTATAAATTACTAACAGTATACGATATGTTATAAAAGAGACATCTGAACAAGTAGAGTAACGTTCCGTTTGACTGGTGTAGGCCTACTTGTACTCGGAATTGTAGGTTAACAGTGACTGCACGTGGCCGACCACATATAGTTATTAGAATGTTCCAAAACCTTGACATTTGTGAAAGCAAATTTTGAAATGGCTGGTTCCGATGCAAATGCATTTTTTGCCCAAAGTAACATGTGTATATATATAGCTGGTCAGCACGTCATAAATCGATAACTAGCGCGTTGGCCCTAAACATCTGGTGTCTCTAATAATCGAAAATAACCGAAAAATATCAGAGAAATTGCTCTGATTTTTACGGCAAATGACCAAGAACGCTAGCCTAAGGCGGAGACCAATCCCAAGACCGTTCATTTGAGACCAAGACCGACGCAGTCGAGACCAAGACCAAACTTATACGGTTTACAAACATTAAATTTTGCTTAACTTGTTTTGACTAACTTCATCGAAGTAAATGATCAATTGTTTAAAAAGGCAATATCTCCAAATATGTCTTTATTGACGGAGGTCCTCTTGTTTTCTGCGACGTTTCTCGCCATTTCCGTCTTGACAAGAGCTCTGAAGAAGAAGTCCGTAGATCGAAGATATCCACCGTCTCTGCCGTCCTTGCCTTTCGTCGGGTCTTTGCCATTTATCTCAAATTTTGATAACATACACGAGTTCTTCAAGAGCAAAGCTGATCAACTTGGACCGATCTTCACTTTCAGAGCTGGGAGCAGGTCTGTATTAGCTTTTAGCCTGGAAGACGAGATAGAAAGTATATCTTACTATTTCTTATGAAGATTAGCGATGTTAATTGGTAGGCCCTTTTATCATTATGCCTGGATTATCATTTTGATAATAATAATCTCTTCGATTTATCTATTTATTAATGACCTAGAGTAGGCCTTATGTTGGCCTCGCTGGTCATTTCATGTGACACGACTTTTTGGGATCCTAATTTAGGCTTCGCATGTCTTGCTTACCGTCTTCTTATTCGTGAGATTCCATCTGCCGAGAGTGGTGCTGAGCAATGCGTTGTATTAGCAGCCTTTGGACCACAAGCGTCCATAATGCCTATTAAAATAGTAACAGTCAGTGACTCGATATGCTGAGTTGGTTGCTTGTAATGAAAGTCTGTCTGGCAAAAACTCTCGCAATGCTGCGTTGAGGCTGTCAACAAGTACTCTCATATACACCTACCTTCCGCCATTAGTATCGCCGTTGGCCTTTTTGTTAGCACAATTTGCCAATGTGACGGGCATTCGTCCATTCCAAGTCACTGTCCCAAAAGCATTGGAATTGGTAACCAATGCTTTTCCAATACTCGTGATCATTCTCAGCTTTCAAGAGACGCCTAAAAATTATTCATTTCTCAGTCTGCCTCAAACCGCTAGACAGACCTATCTATGAATTATTCGTTATTAACAGATTCAGAAAGTCTGTGTGCCTTTTACGCGTGCTAGAAGTGATGTGGCATTAGGCTACTCTTACTTATTTATTGCACCATTTCGTTGAGACAAAGACAACAAGGTGCAAAAGCTGCAACTTAGAGATTGGCAGTACTTAAGTCAATCGCTCACGGATTCTTACCATAACCAATCCGATTATTCTCGTCCTCTATGAAACCTGACCAACCGCTTGACCTCTACTCTCTTGTGTCTTTGGCAATAGGACTCAAACGTCCATTCGTCAAAGACCTCCGAACACTGACACTGAAATCAACGACCCATAGACACCATTTTTGTCACTGTTAATGAATCAGTAGTTTCTATAATCGCTTGATGACTGCTATTGTTTCAGATTGTGTCTTATATTAAACAACAGAGAGGTCATAGAAGAGGCCTTCGTGCGAAACTCTTCGTGCTTCGCGGGTAGAGAGATGTTCTACATAGAGAAAATTACCAATGAAGGACAGAAAGGTAGACCTCTGCTATTATTACTCACTGACAAACTCGTTTATTAATTGCATATTAAAATAAATCTGAGAAAATATGTTCCTGGCTAATGTTAAATATACACCTAATAAACGCATTGGGCTAAGCGGAATGCGAAGAATTTATGATATGCTACCTAAAATAATAAGCTAAACAATATACCAATATTTTGGAATAGGAAAATACCTTTAGGCTATTATACCGCTGTAGTACATTAACCTCCAGTCGTAATTCTAAAGTCAGACACTTTATTATATGTATATAATCTTTCTGAACTAAAGCCATGAACTGAACTATAGGCATATACTAGGGTCTCCCTAAACTCTCATCAGGCATATTTCGGTACTTGACAGAACCGTTTTAACTGTGTTTACTTTAAATGAAACGACGTGGACGCCGACGATTGCATAAAATCTTCACAAACTGTTACATTGACGTTGACGTTGACATTGTCATTGACGTGTGCAAATGCAAAAGGATGTTTCCTGTATGCAAACATATTGTGAACCCAACGCGTTTCATAATCTTCTTGCATACAGGTTACCAGTTTTGAAATTGGTTGTTATGAACTGAGAAAGTTTCTTATTGGAGGATCAGTATCCAATCCTGACTGATCGAGTAAAGTGATGTTTACCAATTGTAACCACCCGTTTAGTCGTGAATTCGTGGAAGTAAATTAAGTCAATTCGTCGAAACGTGTGGCAGTGAGTAACTGCTGAGGTGCCGATAATAAATTAGCAAAGTAAGGGAAAGATAAAGTGATCAATAATATCTTAGACTGAATATAGAAGAGTTGATGCTGGCGATAGCAGTTAAAACTGGATTCTATAGACTCTGATGTAATTTGAATACATGTCTGACTTCACCTAACTATTGATAATTTCATAAAATTATGATAAATCTAATGATGAATTCGCGATCACTAATTAGGCCTACTAGAATTGCTTATTACTACATTTGGGATTGATTACATAATTATGACTGTGCAACAGGATCCAGTCCCAAGCCGAAACAGTAAGGACCTAGGCCTACACCCCTGCTCACATTCAAATGCCTGTAAATAAAATGATATAAAGATCGTTCAATCGAATATTTTCTGCAAATGAGGGCGTTACATTACAGTGTTTCTTTACCTGCAAATGACAAAGATAAAGTCATATGGGGCCATTCACATATTACATAACTCATAAAATCTCAATTTTTGACCCACCCCCTACCCCTAATAACGTTATATAACAGCAGCTGTGACCCCCACCCTTATATTATATAACAGGTATGCTACCCACCCCTACCCCACCCCAGCCTATAAGCACATTAAAAGACATACAATCGACATAATTTTATTGCACAATTTTAAACTTTTATTACAATACAATGTTAGTTAGCATTTAATAGTAGTGATTCAGCTGATAATTGCCCTTATCCATTTCAAGAACTGCAGTAAAAATCATCATATGCTCAATTAGCTATGTGACAAAAGCTATCTTAAGATTGTGTACTCCCTGGTGCCAATGATGATTATAAGACCAGATGTATGGAGCTCCTCTGCATCTTAATAATCGGACTTTTAATGGCGCTAAATTCACTTGTATTAGTTACGGTAATTAATTGGGTAGTCGACGATTGTCACCATTTATCTACATGTAGGCCTACTAAAACAGCATGATAATACATGGTAGTGACGTACGTTCGATTTAAAAGCACTATTTTAGTTTCCCTCCTTTTTTGCACTAGAAATTAGCATTACAGTATCACATAGAATGGATTGGTTTAATATTGCACTGTCCGGTATTTATCGATAGATTTGTGGTACAACATTACTTTACCTATTTGATAGCGTATGATGTATACAGAGTGTATACTACAATTGCAATTGAGTATTTAAGCAAACATAAACTATCTGCACATGCTACAGAAAACGAAATCAAACATTATGATAATACCTACCAAAATAATTGTTTCAAGTGAATTAATTTAAATTTAAACCAGAATCAAAACAAAGCACACAGAATTGAATTTCAGAGCGTGTAAAGCTATGCACATGAAATTGCTAAAATTGTACACAGCAAATTGTTAAAAGTGGATTTATAAAATAATAACTAAGAACGTCAAATCAATTCGCCAGGTGGCAGCTAATAGTGCTAGTTTTGGTTCACAACGTATTGTGAACTTAGATTAAACAAGGAAGGTCCGTGGTCATGGAATTTCCAATTGGCAAGCAGATAGGCAAAATAGTATAAGCTGAAAAAGTTTGTTATATAACGAAACTTTCAACCTACCCCCCACCCTACACAATATAACGCTAACAAAACCGGAACCCATCCACCTACCTCTTTAGCGTTATATAATATGTGAACGGCCCCTATTGTTCCGCAACAGGAATCGGACCAAGAAATTTCGACTCCGAGTTTAAACACTATCACAGGCTTTCACTGTCTGTCTTGAGAGAATTCGGATTTGGAACGAACCGCTTGATGGAGAAAAGAATATTAGAAGAATTTAAGGCAATGGATGATTTTATCCGAACTAAAAGCGGAGTAGAATTTAATCCTAGTGAAATGGTTGGATCGGCAACGTACAACGTTATGAAAAACATTGTGTTTGGAATGCGAGAAGACTACGAGAATGGAGCAGACGAAATCCTCTCATGTTTCATGAAATTTTATCAAAACGCCACTGTGGCAATTGACGTTGCTCCTACTCTGTTAACACGACTCCCTTATTTCAGCCGGAAAATCAAAATCTGTGTCAAGAGTATGTCCAAAATTTGTGACATTTTTGAAGAAAATATTGAAAAACTCAGAGAAAATGGAACAGTGGAGTGTTTTGTATCCAGTTACTTTGCCAAAGTTGGGCCAGAATACGACCGCCAACAACTTGTTTTCACCGCAAGAGATCTGATTGCAGCTGGTTATGAAACTACTTCGACAACTCTGTTATGGTTGTTGGTTTTTCTTGCAAATAACCGGGAGACCCAGGAACGTCTGCATAAAGCGATCGATGAAGTGATTCCGAGAGACAGACTTCCATCTCTTGATGATCAACCAAAGCTTCCGCTTTTCGAAGCTACAATTCTTGAGACCATGCGTCTTAGAACTGTTCTACCACTGTCGATTCCACACGTGACGCTAAGCGACTCAGAAATCTGTGGTTACTTCATACCATCTGACACTAAAGTAAGATTAACGCCAACTCCCATTTGTTATAATGGAGGATTCGATAAAGGAGACAAATTTCTCATCTTTAATAACAAGAAACCTCAATCATTTCTATATATAGAGGCACAATGTAATGACAATAGTAATATGCACTACAAAGTCTGATCAAAGCCAAATCTAACAGAACATTTATAAGTTATAATAAATCATTGAAAAGATTCACAACTTCTTGTATTCTGACGGTGGCGTCTTACAGCTTCAATTGCTGTGCTGTTTGAAATTCAAGTATTCCGCCAAAAATAGGCAAACACTTTTTCTGTTGTCTCATTGCTACTCGTGGAAGCGGAGATCCAGGCGAAACGAAGTGAAGATTAGCTGCATTCTTTCCTTACTCTGGAAAAAGACGTTCCCTTTTCCGTGCTCTATAGTCTATAGAAAGCAACATCTATAAAAGTAATTTCATAGCAAGCCTAATAATAAATAATTTTAGTTCCTTTGATGCTGGCATATACAAAAAATATTTGTGCAACAGTATTATCCTTTAAATGTCGATGCGTATAAGTTTAAAATTGTCCATTCATACGCATATTGCCAAATGAGAGAACTGAACAACACCTGTAAACTTTGTAGACATTAGTTGTGTATTTATCATCATTCGCTATACAGCTAATATTTAAGATCATTGACAAATTATTTCTGTAGGTGATACCTAATCTGTACGCTGCTCACATGGATCCGATTCTATACAAAGACCCGGCTGTGTTTCGTCCAGAACGATTTCTTGATGATGAAAATAACATCATTGGCAGAGATGGAGTCATTTCTTTCTCAATGGGTAGGTCTCAGATTTACAGCAAACCAACAGCCAGTTGAAGGTAATGCTATGCAAGCCAGTGTCTGTAATTAGAAGATAGTTCTTATTCACTACATTACTGAGATATCTCTGGAATGTATTGTTAGTCAGACAATCGTAGGAGCTCAGTAGTAGGAGCTCAGTAGATTAGCCTATATATCCGTCGATGCCAATAGGAAAACAAAACGTTTCATAGGAAACGCTATAAGTGAATGCAATGGAGGTTGTGAGCAGTTGTGCGATTTCTTTTGTAATACACAATTCTCTGCGCCAGTAAAACATTAATGAATAGAACTAACTTTAACGGCGTGATCATACCATTACCATTACAAGATAAGCAGCATTGGATTTCTATGGAGATAATAACAACAAGATTGCAACCTATTGGCAGAGATGCAGATTGTAGAAACAGAAACTAAATTCTCGTATGCTAGGCTAGACATTTCAGTGTAGATTCAGGAAACAACAATCAAAGATCTGTTACCAATATTACGTCAGAGTATAATCATGAATATTCATTTGCGTATTCTGCAGGTCGTAGGGCATGTCTCGGCGAAATATTGGCTCGTCAGGAGCTGTTCCTCTTCTTTGCTGGTTGGATGCAAAGATTCAGAATTCGGCCGGTAGAAGATGGAAAGAAGATTGACGAAAAGCCAGTGGTTGAATTGACGATGAAGCCTCGGCCGTTTACAATCCGGATGATCCCGAGAGAAAATTAAAGAACATATTTCATAATTACTAGACTTGTGTCACTATCTCGATAGCTGACAAAACGTGAAAAATAATATAACAAAACACTTTAACATGACAAACTTATGAATTACAGTTACTAAATTACTAACAAGGAAAGAAAATATATCAACGTTAGCATTTACGGATGTTTCACGATATTGGATCTGAAATGAAGATGGGAATTATGCGATGTATATGATTATATCTAGCTAAACATGTTTTATATTATTGTAATGTTTACTAAAACTTAGTATGTGACTATAAAGGCCATTGCTCGCTTTTACAAATATTTGAATTGTCGGATAGTCTTTGAATGTAATACTAGGGAGATATTATTGTATCTATGCAGATTGTAGACCTATAGTATATTAATACACATGCAGACATGCATTCATATTTTTCTACATACAAATATTCATACATGTATATATATATAATTATACATATATTTGTAAATAATTATAAAGCTGTACTTTAGAACAGAACGTAGGCCAAGCTAGTCGTTTTGATCCACACAACTGTAATAAGGATGGTCAGCTAAAGAGAGACGTATAGTGAAAGGGAGGGTGAGAGGCAGTGGGACAAAGACAGAGACAGAGAAGGACATACATCAAGGAGACATGGTCCAGAGGTACTGTCAGCAGATAGAAGGATGTGGACTTTTGAAACTCTTTTATAAAGGTTTAAGAGAAGATGACACCATGGACGGACTCTCTGAAGTGAGCAATGCAATGAAATAGCGATATTCGTATGAAGCTCTAGAAGAGGCTATTTGTCTGTCTGTCTGTCTGTCTGTCTGTCTGTAAGAGGGCCAAGGGGGAGACAGACAAACAGAGGAGAGGAGTGTAGAAATGGACGAGAGGAGGCAGCTTTCGGCTACTGGATTAAGCATATAGTAGTTCTATTGCGCTACATCGAGTACTCTTTATTAATTGGTTGATTGTAAAACTCACACAACTGAGCAGGAATTTTTACAATGAACAATTGTTCTGCTCTGTTAAACTTTGACCTTTAGTTAAACGTCGCGGTCCAAAGTTATAAATCTGCTTCAGACCGATGTTGCTTTCAAACTGATTGTATGCCGACCTAAAGACCACAGTGATTCTCTGCCTTGTATTGTGGGCATTTGTTGACGCGAAGAGTCCCTAAATCAGGCCAGAACCAGAAGATCTACGGCCTACTTATAGCTGTTAGGAACAAGGTATAATATCGAAATATTGCATTATTTTAGCAGTGTTCTTCATCTGCGAGTCGTTTACAACTTTAATAACCTGTCTATGGTTTGCTCTTTCCACACAGGGAATATCTCCAAAGATGTTCGTGTTTGTGGATTTACTTTGGCTGTGTGCGACGGTTCTCTCCATTTTGATTTTGACAAGAGCTCTTAGGAAGAAGTCGGTAGGTCGAAGGTATCCACCGTCTCTGCCGTCGTTGCCTCTCGTTGGATCGTTGCCATTCATCTCGAATTTTGACAACATGCCCGAGTTTTTCATGAGAAAAGCCGCTCAACTTGGGCCGATTTACACATTCAGAGAAGGGGGCAGGTAAGTAAGCTAGATCTTATTGGACGTAGACACTAGGCAGGAGAACTTATCATTGCTTTTACTCGATATGATAAAAATGCTCCATTTACGTTGCTATAAAGACTGGCGCCTCATAAATTTAATATTAGAGTGCATATTTAAGGTGTTTCTATGACACTACACCATGCATTGCCTGTATTCATTTCCAGTAGGCTAGTATATGCACCTCGCATCGCTGCGCATGCGCGGCATTCCATACAAGCATACCTACCCGTTGCCTTCAACCAGAGGGGAGAAGGGCAACGCTAACGTAGATCTCTGTTATCATACAGCGTCGTTAAACTGAAAACATTACTACTAGCACTCCCCGCTAGTAAACTTGCTCTGACTCCCTGACTCTGAATCATCAATGAACTATGGAGTGCGTAGAGTAAGCTGAGACTTGTGTCAATAAGAAATAATTATATAATATATGCCTGCACATGAGGTAATGCAATCCTATGTTATACCAAATGTAAATGGTTTATTGCGTCTGAAAGCTACATTTCCAGACGTAGACCTTATAGTTAGGTTTCGTAAGTAGGAGTGAACCTAATCGCGTCCTCATGTGGGCTACATGTATGCATTTGCAGAAACAGACGAACAAATAAAATATATGAACCAATCTAATCTACTGCGTGATACATGTGTAATCATTCATTCATTAAAAATTGATATTGCGCTCCCTAAAGGTGACTACTATAGGATGCACAATGGATATGCTTGTTATATGTAGGTTACGTATGGACGTACGTAGGCCTACAGCATACAGTTTGTACGTTTGAGTTCGAGTTATTGTATGTGTCTGGGCACTCACTATAGAGCGCATTTGAAGCACCTTTCAAAAGCAATGCGTTTAGACCTATAGCAGCCTGACTGATTCAAGAGTTTATCAACGCGCATCATGTGAGTATTTAAAAAACTGTGTTAATAAATACAATGACCAGATAATTAAATAAAAATTCTTTTCGTTTTTCTCTATTATTTAGATGGAATCAGCTCAGAATTATGTCAAATAGTTTCGTTCAAAGCTAGAAATGATGCTACAAGAGACGAAAATCTGATACGTAATACCGAATTTAAAATTTCTGAAAAAGCACCAGCGTATTCAGAAGCGCTGAGTCGCATCAGAGGGGTTGCTTAGAGATTGCTGTCCGGCTGAGTCCGGATAGACCAAAACAGCTATTACATTACATATTACGATGAAACTTGGAATGCAAACTGCTCTACAATTGTCTATGATTCGTCTTCAATGCTGTAGTTTGCTGTTGTTTTAGATTATGTCTTGCACTGAATAACAGAGAGACTATCGAAGAAGCGTTGGTGAATAATTCTGATTGCTTCGCAGGCAGAGCTAGTTTCTACATGGAAAGAATCAATAATAGAAATAAAAAAGGTATAAAATTATTTGGTCCATGTGTTGCGTATCTAAGACAAAACAATAGCATTTTACTCTACTGCATCTCATTACATAGACGGACTAATGCAACAAGTGCAAGAAGAGGCGGAATGGCCCACCGCCGGGTAAATGACTCTTGTAATAGTGCAAGAGTCTGTTAAAATGACTTCTGTAGCATAAGGGTTGTTCCTGTGTTCATGATGCCTATTTTATTTAGCGCCTCTTCCATAAGTCAATGACTCGAACTCAAAATGAGCAACAGAATTGATTCTGCTTCAGGGATCCTAGGCAAAGATTTTACAGACGACTTTAAACGCTATCACAAGCTTACGTTATCTGTCCTGAGAGAACTCGGATTTGGAATAAAACCATTGCTGGAAAGAAGAATATTGGAAGAATATCAGGCGATGGATGTCTTCATACGATCAAAACAAGGAAAACATTTCAATCCTGGTGAAATTACGCAGCAATGTGCGTACAACGTCATAAAAAACATATTGCTAGGCAAACGACAGGACTATGAGAATGGCCTTGACGAATACTCACAACTTCTAGTGTTGTACATTCAAAACCTAACTGTCGCTATTGACGTTGCCCCTGCTTTTCTGAAGCTACTCCCTAATTTCAACCAGAAACTGAAAGTCGTGAGAAAGAGTATGTCCAAGATTTTTGACATTATTAAAGAAAATATTGAAGAGATTCGAAATAATGGCAACAAAGTCGAATGTTTTGTGACGAGTTATCTTGCAAAAGTTGGCACAGATTATGACGAAGAGCAACTTCTTTATACTATAAAAGATCTGTTAGGTGGTGGATCTAAAAATTTTGGAACATTGCTTTCTTGGTTATTGGTCTTTGTTGCTAATAACCCGGCGATTCAGGAACGTCTTCAGAAGAACATTGACGAAGTGATTCCGAGAAACAGATTTCCATCTCTTAATGATCAGCCAAAGCTTCCATATGTTGAAGCTACGATTCTTGAGACCATGCGTCTCAGAACCTCTTTACCAATTTCAATTCCTCGCCTTACTTTAAAAGACTCAACAGTCTGTGGTTACTTCATACCAGCAGGAACAAAAGTTAGTTCAACTTTAATTTACATCATTTAGTTACGCGTTTGAAGTTAACTGTAAAGCCGAAGTTTACAATTTTTGAAGAAAAAGCGAGTCCTAGATGACAATAGACCTACAACTTCTTATCTTTAAAATTAAGAAACCTTTGTTCTTTAATGCTAAGTTGATACTCGTTGTCTATTCTCAATCATTTGATGCATGCAACTATGAGTATAAATCTTTGGATGAAAATAAATCATTGCAACCAAAATCATCAAGGCCTCCATATCTATTATCATAAGAATTTCGACCGCACCTGTATCGGACTGCAATTAAGGCATCTATCACCAAACACTTCATCAACAAAACGAAATGTGCAATCTCTGAATGAATTCAAAAATTAAGCAATGCCTTAGTAATAGTAGCACAATTTATGTCAGTTAAGCTGACTTTCATAATTGATTCCTTTCAGGTGTTCGTAAATCTATACGCTGTTCACATGAACCCAAAGATCTGGAAAGACCCGGACGTCTTTCGCCCGGAAAGATTTCTAGACATGGACAGCAACATCATTGGCAAAGATAGAGTCATTTCTTTCTCGATGGGTGAGCCGGACTTTCTTCCTAAATAAACGTTTGGCCTATTGACAGCAATGTAGTGTTATCTGAGGCATGTTGTTTCATTCTTTCATTATGTAGCGCCTGTGCAAAACAACTACTCAGATTCGATCTCGGTCGGCCACCTTGAAAAGAAGTTTTTTTGCATATGCTTGAAAAGGTGTTTGTAGTGTCCCTGGTTAAAATATGACGTAAGATAGTGGTCAGTGTCCTAGTGACAGCTTGAGTTGACGAGTTTTCGATCATTTTAAATGCTTTGATAAAGGAAAATGCGGTAAATAATGATGCGATAAATAATGGTGCGGTAAATAATGCGGTAGATAATAATGCTGAAGTCAAACATGGAACGGGCATTGGCTAGTGGTGGAAGTTTACGATTCAAGATTGGATTGATTGAAAATGTACATGAAGCAGGGAGAGAGAGGGAGAGAGAAAGACAGAGAGAGACAGAGAGACAGAGACAGAGAGAGACAGAGAGACAGAGAGAGAGAGAGGCACGAGAGTTTGGAGACTAGTGCACCTCTGTCCGCTTTTTTTATTTTAGCAATTTTCCTGTGTTGACAATCTTAACATCACAGTGTCGAGTTCCTATAAACGTCGTTGAAGAAGACATATTAGACTTATAACGAGTTTTAGGAGTTAGTACAACAATATAACATTTTCACATTTTCTACAGGTCGAAGGTCATGTATCGCAGAAATATTGGCTCGGTCGGAGATATTCCTCTTCTTTGCCTGTTGGCTGCAACGATTTAATATCAAGCCTGGAGAGGACGGACAGCAGATTGACGAGAAGCCACTTGTTGGAGTCACCATGATGCAGCGTCCGTTTGAAATCCGAATGACTCCGCGTGATACCTAAAATGTTTTCCTCATTGAACTGACCTGATGATGTCTTTTAAGATCGTATTCAGCAATCATTATTCAAATGTAATGTATCTAGACTGTAGACGATGTAGCTCCATAAAGACCTTATTCTGCATGCCTAGCATAGGTGTGTATCACGTCACTATAAATGGTGTGCACATGGCGTTGTCGACTAGTTGTCTGAAGTGAATACCATGCTTTTGATGACACAGATACTCAATATGGAGGATATGATGGCAATATGTAGGATAATTATGTGTTCGGACACACCGTGAGGCTTGTTTGAGGCACATGGCATGGATGCGTCTCCAATATTTTGGACGCCTTGACAGTTGACTGCTTTGACTGTCTCTTCCATCCTCAGCAGCAGGTCTTTGTTTCTTGTCATCAGTATCTGTAACTTCCGGTTCAATGCTCATGTTGTCATTTATAACTACGATTGTAATATGGGTCACCGAATCGCTTAAGAGATTTCTGTTTGATCGAGGTGGTGGACAATTCACTCACGGTATCGTTGGCATGCTTAAACAGACCTTGCATTGTTGGAGCGGGTAAGCCTAAGGTCGTGAGTCGTGTTAACATAACACATTCAAGAAAAGAATTCTCATCAAAGACCATATCATGGAGTTCCTTAAACCTGGCATTTTTCGACGTAGAATTTTTGTTAATTTATTACATGTAAGTGCTGGCGCTCAAATGTTCGAAGAACTTGTCTAGTGTCTACTTGACCAGCTGTTGACGCTTATCTGATTTGTCTAGCAACCATGTTTTCCGGCTGCAATATCCAGACCAGTCGTTAGACACTTATCCGATCGTTTATTAGAATAACAATTTGTAAGATTTTACCTTATTATTATTGTTTACTTCGCCCGACTTACAACTTTTTACGACTATGTTGATCGTCCAAGGGTTCGATTGTCCGAAGCTAACATAGCGGCCTATATAATCTGACAAATTAGTTATTGTTATTGCTAATGAAATCAAATTATATGACTTCCTTGTGTTCATCACACTGTTACTTTTTTATTATTAGTCGACCAGAATAGAGTAACTCACAGCACAACGCGAAGTAAACAGCAAATGCAGGAATGAATATCCGATTAATGTCGTAGATTAGAATCTTCGGACTATAGATCGGACACTGAGCTAAGAATTATCCGACTAAAATTTTGAATGAATTTTTTAACCAATGTTTATTGACTATAGTCAGCGCCTATTTTTCACAGCAGAAAATTGTTCCCTAGATTAGGACCAGCATGTATCCAGCCACATTAGACTCTTTCGCATTGCTTCTCACATGATCCCAGGAGCTAATTAGTATTTGTAAATCTCTAAAACCTACCTAAAGCCGTGATACCAATAGACCTGTTTTGTCTTCTGGTGACGTCACTGACAGAAAATATAAATGCCGGTGGAAATATAAACAGGCCAGGATTTTTACCATTCAGGTAGGAACAATGTCTATGACTAATGACCTATTTCCAGCCTATATTTCTTTCCTAAACTATTTGAAAGGGTTATGTGCGATGGTCTTACTGCCTATGTGACACATAAGAACTTCATCTACTCGTATCAACCCGGATTTTAGTCTAACATGTCGCAACAGTGGATGTTCTCTGTTTGCTTGGTCCTGGTTTAACATTTGTTTAAGCACACAGTGCTGGCTGGTGTTAAGTTATCAACAGCTGATTGACAGTGAAAAGAAAGAAGGCCTATTTAAGGTTGTACTAAACTCTTGTTTAAATCAAAATGCCAATCTAGAAGAACTTTTCTTGTTGCTCAATCAAACTGAGTTCTTTTCTTAATGCTACGTTTCTCTGGTATAAAGAGACCCTATCTATCGGACCCTTTATGCTTCTCTTTATACTCTGATGAAATGAAAGAAAATTAACTTTTATTGCTGGACACCAGAGTTTCCTTTTGTAAATTACGTTACTATATTTGAACTGTCTGTAAATCATGGAAATAAACGGATTGATTGATTGAAGGAGAATATAATTGAAGAATAATTTGCAAAGCGGAGTGATAATACTATATTATGTTATCACGCTCTGCTAATAAGTGATTAGCGATGGTCAATATTTGAGTAACTTATCAAAAATAGACGAGAATTGTTAAAATTGCAGAACTATATTCAGACAAATCTAGATGCGAGGCACATCAGAAAGTTATGTTAAACACTGTAACTGAACCAGTTTTAGACTGTACCTGTTTACAGTCAACCGTATTCATGGCGCACTAGGGTTTTTAAAACGAGCTGTGTATATAAAGTTCAGATATATGCATGCAAGCATATGCTTTCAAACTACGCTAAGACGCAGTTACAGAATCAGTTACAGAATTTTGACGACTCTAGCAAGTACTTCATTTGTGACGAATATGTATGCATAATGTCAATTGGTTACATTGAAAAGCTGCGTTGGATAAAAAGATCCCAGACATATTATGCTATTTACCTAATAATATTCGTAGACAATGGCCAAGATATAAAGTGGGTAATAGGTCGACTTTTAATAGATGACGATATCTAAGCCTATGATCCAAGTAAAATGGGTAATGTCAGTTGTCTTTGCAAACAGACTGTTTGCGAAAACAGAATTCATGGACATTATATCCTGCCCTGATAATAAGAGAGATCCAAATGATGCGCCTTCAAAGATAGATAGAGCAGGCATTATTTGATTTGCTACAGTACTTGATAGATTTGCACAAGCATTCAGTTGCATAACACTTAAGTTAGAGGTTCACGAGTTGCCATTGAAATAGCAACTGTTCATTAGCAGAATTATTGAGGAACGACAAACACCCAATTTACTAACTGATGGATTGCGATTAAAATTCATTATTTTGATTTAGATATGCCACCGTAGCTGTCAGTGCAGTTTGCTGTTGCTAAGTTAGATTCGAAAAATGTAATGTTATAGGCCTATTATGTAAAGTGAAGTCGCATTTTGAATGCAATATTGAGTTATGTAATAGAGTGTTGAGTGGTTTTCTGGCATGCATGGTTATCCCACACATATTATGCTATTTACCTAATAATATTCGGGCTATTACGAAGGCAACATATTCATGTACGCTCTTCTCTAGAAACTCATTAGAAGAGAAGCACTCAATTAATAAATCAATCAAATCAATCAATCAATCGATAAATCAATCATTCAATCAATCAATCATTCAATCAATCAATCAATTAGCAAATCAATCAATCGATGCAGTCTATATAACGCCTCTTCAAGATAACTATTCAGAGGCGCTCCCGACCCAGTAGAGGAGATCACTACACAAGTCATTTCCAAGAATTGCTGGTTTTGTACAATAAGAATACAAGCGAATTTTTATGAATAACGATTAAGGGAGGCCTTAATCAGGATGATCCCGCGAGAAACTATCAAAAAACCTCGCTTACATAATTGGATTTGATTCTTTTCGCATCTTGTTAGCAAAATCACTCGTAGGCTGCGCAGAAAAATGAAAATTTTCTAATGGGTGGTGGTGGGCTTTACAATTTGTATGGAGCTCAATCAAGTCAGATTAGAACAAGACGTTACTGTCTGTGAAATCTTGTCTTGTCGACAAACCTATTTTGCAGTCTTGTAAAAATGTTTTAATGAATGGACGACAATAAACATTTCATTATGCTTGACGTGAGACGTATGTCATATTCTATCTGAGGTTGCAATTTTTGAAACATATTTTGTTGGCAGAATAAATGGATATAGTTACGACTTGCATGCACCCGACTCTGTTGGCCTTGAATGCATCCAACAATTTAGGTTAGGGCCTACTAGCCAGTCAGGCGTTACAGGCGAGTAGATGCCAGACACCGTCGTTGGCTGACGTCTGGAAACTATTACAGAACTATCGTGACCAATTGAGATAGATACCTTAAACAAGCAAACCATCAATGTCAAAGCAAGGATGCTTGGCAGTAGCCTAGTAACAAACACATAGATTGATCAAGTGGTTTTGATAGGTTAAATGACGTACCAACAAAGGAATACATCTGGCCAATTGACATTGCGAGTTTTTGGCGAGTACAAAAAGCTGCATAGGCCTAATCTTAATTCTAACTCAATGTTTATTTGACTAAACGGGCTAGAGTATGAGAACAACGTAATTAAAACGAGAAACTGGACAAAACAGGTGGCTCTGGGCCTTGGCCTCAATCTCTCTAACTCCAAAAGCTCATAAATTGAAACGGTCGGGTGAACTTGTTTCACACATGCATAGGCCTATAGGAGTATTTAAAGGTTATTCTTAGAATCTAATGAAACTACCTCTTAAAACGACGAAAGAAGATTGTTTAGCGGCATCGACAATTGGACCAGTCATCATCATCATAATTATTATATATTTTATAATTATTATTTCTTATTATTGCTATTATTTTTAATCTGCGTACTTAGTCAGTTTGTATCAATAAGGAAGAATTATTCTTAATCTGAAGTGGCTGATCGTCGAGATCCGTCTGGGCATAGGATCCCCGGAAGGAAACAGCATTGAAGCGTTGAATGGTGAATGAGAGGTGTTGTAGAAGGTAACAAACTCTTTCGGATATCCGGTGAGTTGAGTTATTCGTATTATAGTGCTACAACTTATCTGATCATTTCAGTACCGTGTGTTTGCTGATTCTGCCTCGTCATAAACCGCACGAAAGTCAGTGTGACGCGTCTGCTGTCACCATCGCTCCACAGGGACACACGTGAGGCTTTCATACTGCGTTCCCAGACGGAGTCACGTCACTGTTCTGCCTCGTCGTCCATTCTTAGCCCACACGAGGACACGGGCAGCGCGAACAGCCAGTCGCCAAAGTAGGTCGCCGTTTCCTCTCTTAGTCTTGATTGGTAGTAGGTGTCGTAAGATGATGTACTCAGAGAGTCTATCGTTTTCATCACGAGTGGCTTGTCCCTCCCAGTATGTTTGATGATGTTCAGATTGTCCATAATGTGCGGCTTGGTTCGCTTCAGCCCACAGTTATCATTGAAAAAACATTTTACAACCAGAGTAGGCAATCGAAGCTCAGAGAGCCTTCAGACAGGGACTGATAATATGATGATGATGACGATGATGATAGAAAAATAATGATAACAATGATAATAGTAGTTGTAATTGTAATTAGGCCTATATTTCGGACATAATTATACTGCGAAAAGAAAGGAGCTGCATAGAGTAAGATCTGATCCAGGGAACAGTTCCTCACAATGGGTGTGGGGCAGATCAGGAAATGCATGGATGGACAGCATGCGTGCATGGACTGGAATGAAAGTGGAGACTGGAGCAGCTCAGAAGAAAGGCGGAGTACAGAGGTGTATGGAGAAAGAGAGTTCATGATGCGGCCAACCCTCGCTACGAGGTTGGTTGAAGACAAAACAAGTAATTACAATAAAAATAATAATTGCCGACAATCGCGCCACCCTCAATAGTGGCGATAAATTTACTCGAAGCATTTACGATTTAGAAAATTATTATTAAAGAAATTGCTTTCTGCCATTAGTTACGTCTCTTGATCAGACCTTGGCCAGGCAGTCTGTATGCAGTTGGTTACCTTTTAAAGCTGTGTTGGTTTAATTTGTGGATTTGAAGAGTTCAAGGTACACGACAAAAGCCAGGACACAGAGTGGGTACGATGTTGGATTTCAACAAAGCGAACTATAGCCTCGTGATGTAACACGTCTCAAGTTTATTGCAAGTCACTTAGTAGACGATGAAACAAGAGTTAAAGCATTTTGCATGCATGCATTCTAGCTGTAGGCCTACTTAGCTGATGTCAAGAGTTCAAGGTCCTAGACGAAGACATTATTATTATTATTATCCTGGCTAAAACCGTATGGAAAGGTTGTATCCAGCCCTACGTTTCAGGTTTTTGCCAGTTTAGGCCGGATGCTTCAATAAAGGTTTTAATTCTTTTTAAGGATTCGTTCAACAAGTCGTACCTGCCATACTTTTAAGAAAAGCGAGTAAAGCATTGAAGGTGGCTTGACTTGCGCTGGCTGTGGTATCTAAACGCTAATCCATTGATAATGCGAGTTGTTTGTGGAATTGGGTCACTCTCTTAGCGGGTCAATATGTCTCTTTGGGTTTCCATTGTCACCTACATGTATATAGGCTTATGTACGTGTCACTGAATTGACGGAATAGAAACATTCAACACTGCCACATTTCTTTCTTGAACTGTCGACACTTATTAACGATGATCAGTAAACTGTAATGGAAAGTGATTCGAAGTATAGTAGTAACTGCCTATTTAGCTGACTATAATCTATGAATTGATTGTTTTTAATCAAGGTTCCGTCTCCAAAGATGTTTCTATTCACTGATCTGCTCACTTATCTGGCGACATTTCTGGCTTTTGCGATACTAATAAAAGCATTGAGAAGAAAGACTGACAGTCGACGCTATCCACCGTCTCTGCCCTCGTTGCCTCTCGTTGGATCTTTACCATTCATCCGGAATTTTGCCAACATACATGAGTTTTTCATGAAGAAAGCTGATCAACTTGGACCAATCTTCACTTTCAGAGCTGGGGCCTGGTAAGATGTATGCGTATTTAGCTTCGATGAATGGATAGAAGAATACGAAGAGCAGTTTTTTATGTTAACCCGAAGAAAGCAATTGATATGAAGTGTTGACGATCGCATTTTCTCCACCTCAGTATATGAAAACTTGTGGTCAATCTTCTTTATCGCCGTCTCATCTTGATATCGACAGTGCACTGTCGAGGAGCTTATCATGGCTGAGTTTACAAACGGAGTAGTCATCTTCGGACTTTTAAAGCGCCAATCGAAAGCCAAGTGCAAAACATCAGCTTATAATTGGTTGTCCAAAGGACAGTCCTGGTGAGGTCAAATTCCGGGAGCCAGAGGGTCAGATAAGGCGGGGGAGCAGTTAAGGCGAGTGTCGTTTAAGTCGTTTAGATCGAGAATTGTAATGTGTTTGTATGATCAGGTGAGTCGGGGTTTACAAGAGTTTTGGAAGAGGAGAGCCTTTACTTTCAAGTGGAAATCCCAAGGGGAAATGGTTAGGGGAACCTGGGTCAGAGGATGGTGGGTATTTGGCAAAGATGGTGGAGGTAACGAAAAGGAACGGAATTCAGAAGGATGATCGTTCCTGATTACGTGGTGCAGTGTTGCAAATGATTCGGTTGGAGAAATTGAGATGAGTACCAACCGGTGCTAGAAACAGGAGAATATCTCTTTGTAGACTCATTTTCTGAGCTGCGGTTCCACTAGCCATTATCAATTTAGTCTTTTATGAGGGAGACTGCAATGCCATCCAGGAATAGATCAGACGTTGCCCGACAGTCAGTATGCAGTTGATTTCATTTTTTTTAAAGATGCAATCTTCCAATTTGTTGATTCGAAGAGTTCAAAGTACAGGACAAAAGCCAGGACACAGAGTAGTATAGAATTCGGCTCTTAACAGATTACGAAATCCAGTCTCCTAATGATATATGATCATGTCTCAAGGTTATTATCAGTTATTCAGTAGACAGATTGGCGGATGTTGCTTGCATGGCAAATATTTAAAATAAACAGCTAAAAAATAAAGTCTTGGTAAAGGGCTAAGAACGATATATCATGGTAAAAATGTTGAATGTTAGGCATTCTGAATTCTACATGCTATGATTGTGCTGAGGGCCAGTGGTCAGTCTATATGTTTCATATTATTTATCAATCAAATAATGTTCTCCATCCATTTTGAGCCAGTGGCTTGAATACACACAATTATACAATAAAACACGATACAACTGAAATTTGATATTGCCCTCATCTAAAAACTTTTTACTCAGAAGTGCACACTCGCCTTGACGGCGCAACTTCAGTTGTACTGCAGAGCAATTGTGCGCGAAGGACTTGTTCAACGTCCCTACACAGTGACTGACGCCTCGGACGAGGGTCGAACCCTCTCACTCAGCGCACACTGAGTGTTACGGGTCGACCGCTCTAACCAATCGGCCACCGTGCCACACTCATTAGACCAAGTAACGGGTATCTTTCTTTTAAAATAAACACGATAATATTAACCTGTTATTCTGTCATGGTTTGACTTTTGCCTTGGTTCAATAAAAACAATAAATTGAATGATTTATTGACTAAATGTCGTCTGTACTGTGTAGGAATAGTTTAGCAGGTAGTAGGCCCACATGTTAAACTTAACAAAAAGTGCGTCAAGTTTTTAAACTTTAAAGTATCCGCAAATTTACTAAATAAACCTAGATGGTCTAAATTCATGGCTGTTGTTTATAACTGTTTTAGATTATGCCTAACACTGAACAACAGAGAGACTATAGAAGAAGCGTTGGTGAATAATTCCGTATGTTACGCAGGCAGATCCAGTTTCTACATCGAACGAATCACGAACATAAACGGAAAAGGTTTGTACTTTGTAGGAACTCGATCATCGCTTCTAAATAATAACTTTGCAGAATAACTTTACAAATTCATAGAAACCAAACTACACAAAAAAGGTGCATTAGGTTACTGAGACAATATTTTTCATGATCACCTCCTCGCTGGTGCATTGTCGTTTCAACGACCTGAAGTCAGTCGTCTTTTTTCTGGACTTGTTTGCGATTTTAGTAATTTAGAAAATGTTTCCTGGACTGTAAGCGGTATAATGTTTCGAATTTGTAATGGAAGAGCGTCCCCTGCATGAGAAGCGTGATGGGAGGAGCATTGTGTATTCGGGAGCCTAATATGACGGGGGTATTAGGTGGCCCTACCTATAGAGGACTGATGTATTTTCTGGGTCCTCTGTTGATGCTGATTGATGAATACTAATTGTTACCCCATTTTGGTTTAAATTGCTGCAATAAAACGAACGAATTGAATTGAACCAAGTGACATGTGAATATATCAATTTGAGACTGAGAATAATGATCTCTATAGAAAGATAAAAGTACATGTGTGTTGGAATATGCGGCGCGTGAGAAACGAGCATGCAGGCATTGTAGATGTGGCCGATTGGCAAAGGTAGATTAATAAACAGAAAGAAATGACGTCTGACGAATAATACAGAGTTAATTAAATACTAGGGAGCAGTTTGTTCCAGCAATGATGCGAATCGATGACTGCAGAGGTATAGGTGCAGTCGTACGACAGCGCATAGAAAACAGAGACTGTGATAACGACAAAAAATGTCATTTTGTTGTCAAGAGACATGAGTTATTAAACCTAAAGCAGCAACTGCTTGCAGGTTCACAGATGGTCAGCTAATATTCGGAGATCAAAGCATAGAAAACAGTCACCAGAAACCTATAGATATATAATAATGGCTCCTTATATATTACGTGTTCAACAATGTAAGCCCTAATTACCCGTCCTTTCATATATTAATCTAGAAATTAGGCAAAACTAGTCAGTCAGATCTACTAGGCCAGATCTAACTAGGCCAGTCTCTGTGCGCCTGTCAAGACAGAGACTGGACAAGAACAGACAGCTGCTCGTTCTGAGCAGCTGTCTGTTCATTTAGTAAATACGATTGATTGTTACCTTATCTTCTAGCCTCTTCTATGCAAATGCGTCTTTAAATACGTCTGCTCTAAGTAGAGGAGGTCGGTGTGCTATGGAGCGAATTCTGGCAATGCAATTAGTTTAGAGAGTAAGTTCGATAGTCGACGTGACTGATGAGTAATTGTATTTCTCGTATTGCGAGTGATCTTTGCCAGTTAAGTATATCACTGTTACTGTAGTCACTTCATTGTTCAACTATTATTAGCTTTGTCAGATTCATGTATTAAAACAGAAAATGTATTCAACGATGTTTGTTCACTCTTATTAGTATCCCCGACAGAACATGTTCATAGTTAACTAGTAACTACACATCAACCATAGTTCACAGATACTAAACCAGCTTTTAGATTGATCAACGTAACAGCATTACCATACGTAGGTGAGCCTAATTAGATTGTTAGAGACAGGTTTAATGAGAAATGAACGATACTAGCAACTAATATTCTTCCACGGGTGAGCAAGACAGATATTAAACAAAAAGGAGCACGAACAAATTGGTTGCCCTTCTTCCGCTGAGGCTGTCAGCACATTTAATCATCGAATTCTGCTTTCTGTAATCTTTCGACTTTTCATCAGTTCTTGACTTTTGCTTTCACTCGAAATCGATAGAAAATATTCGATGGTCTTGACTGCAGTCTTAGGAAGTCTTTGAGTGTCCTCTTTTGCTTAAATCTCTGGGAATTTAGAAAGATATAAATAAGTACTTCATTAAATTCTCTAGAACTCTGATATTCTTTATCTCTCACTTCGGCTTGAAACAAATATTATCACAAACTCACGCCCCGGAGTTTCCGAGTTAATCACCCTGAGAATTTTCTCTACATTATCAAAGTGCCTTGCACTTTAGTTCTCAGATACAATAATCGTTTTGGTTCTGATACAGGAATTATTGGTGGAGATTTGACAGATGATTTTAAACGCTCTCACAGGCTTTCTTTATCGGTGTTGAAAGATTTCGGATTTGGACTAAATCGTTTGATGGAGACAAAAATTTTTAGAAGAATTTGAGGCAATGGATACTTTCATTCGTGCCAAAGAAGGAAAAGAATTTGATCCAAGCGAAATGACTCGCCTTTGCACGTATAATGTTATCAAGAACATTATTTTGGGGAAGCGAGAAGATTATGAGAATGGACCCCACGATATCATGACACATTTCATGTTATGGGTTCGAAACGCAACATTAGCCATTGACGTTGCCCCTTCTTTGCTAAAGCTACTTCCTTATTTTCGCCGGAAAGTGGAAATATCTCTGATGGGCATGTCCACAATGTATAAAAGGCTTGACGAAGAGATTGAAAATATCAAGAAAAATGGCAAAGTCGAGTGTTTCGTATCTAGTTATCTTGAAAAAGCGGGTCCAGATTATGATCACGAACAACTGATTTACATTGTCAGAGATTTGATCGGTGCTGGAGCTGAAACGAGTGCAACAAGTGTGCTGTGGTTGATGATCTTTTTGGCTAATAACCCGGCGACGCAGGAACGTCTGCAGAAAGAGATTGATGGAGCGATTTCGAGAGACAGAGTTCTATCTCTTGATGATCAACTTAAGCTTCCGTTTGTTGAAGCTACAATTCTTGAGATCATGCGTATAAGAACCCTGGTACCACTTGCTTCACCTCACTATACTTTAAGCGATTCAACACTGTGTGGCTATTTTATACCATCTGGGACTCAAGTAAGTTTAACGTGAATGCGTTAATTTTTCTAGCGGATCAGAAATATCAAACGAAACGGCTGAAGACTTTTCTGACTAAACGAATCATTAATTTAAAAGCAATCGAGTTTTAATAATTTATTTTTTGAGTTTTAGACTCTCTTTCGGAAATCTTTGTATGTTATAGTAATCGGTTCTTCCGTTGGTTAAAGGCAATAATTTTCGCTGAAACGACGACAAATGGTTGGTTGCCTCTATGTTGTTATCATTGTTATAGCGCATGGAATTTTTATTACAGTGGTCAGTGGTCCACTTGTAGCTTATGCAATTATGTCCCTCCTATATAGTCTTTATGCATTTGATAATCTCTCGCTAGGCGATATCAAAGGTTCATTATGATTAGAGTCGCCCTCCTGGTTTATCCAGGCATGGGACTGGCTTGCCATAGTACGAGCACCGTTGGAGTTTCTAATTCAATCACTGCGTTGAAAATATTCAAATGGAGCTGAACGTTTGATTCCATGTAGGTGTTTCCTAATCTATATGCTGCTCATATGGACCCGAAAGTCTGGAGTGATCCGGATGTCTTTCGTCCGGAGAGATTTCTTGACAAGGACAATAACATCATTGACAAAGATAGAGTCATCTCTTTCTGACTAGGTCAGTTTCAATTTCACATTGATTAATGTCAAGATACAATAATTGTAGTAGCAATTAAGGTAGATAAGCCAAAATCCTAGGCCTATTTAGCCGAATCGTCGAACTAAAAGGAAGCTACATGTATCAAAAAGGAAATTGGAACTTTACCTCGCATTGATTGCCCTTTTGGACAACCCCTCCGATTCGGCGCTCTTGAGTATGCCGGTGCCCAGCGTTTGGCTTTCGAGTGGCGCTTAGAAGTTTTGAGTTTACGACTCCGATTATGAAAAGAAAAACTCGATAGTACTTAAGCAACAGAATGCATCGAAAGTCTACAACCTCCAACCATAATCACTTCCCGGGTATTTTCAACAGCACTTCGCAATTCATTGGTTGCCAAGTGTGATCAGGGTTTAGCTCCTACATGTAAATACCTCTGCGAATTGATGTGTAGACCTAAGCCACTCTCTGCTTTATCCCACCTCCCTCTTCCCTCTACTTTATCCCAACACGGGATTTTGCTGTAGCGGGTTCTTCATTCTGGAATGAGTAGGATTTTTTTGGTGATCACAAAAACATCTCTTCGTTGCATAGATATTGCTTTTCACGCGACTGTCACGCTGATAACAGCGCTTCTGAAGAATCTGGTTCCCTACTTTTAGCCATGGAATTGCGCTGGATTAAAATGGAGCTTATGTTATCTCTATAATACTTAATGGGCATGATAAAGGATGCCGTCTTCAGATTGTACAAATCACAGCTCAAGTTATTTTTCGAAAAATACGGTTGATTATGAAAATGTTATGAAAATGAGTGTTTTATCACAAGTTGCTCTAGTACGATGTGGCAGTGCTTTCTTTAGAAATGCAATGTTGGAATGAAGTGGTTTTCAGCCCATGGTACCCAATGTCTTCACCTACATTTTATTTATTTTGCAGGTCGTAGGTCATGTCTCGGAGAAGTGTTGGCTCGTCAGGAGGTTTTCTTGTTCCTTACTGGTTTGATACAACGATTCCATATTCAACCGGGAGCAGACGGACTGAAGATTGACGACAAACCAACTTTTGTTATAACTTTGGCACCGCTTCCGTTTTCAATCCGTATAATCCCGCGAGAAATCTGAAGAAATTATATGAACTGCATTTAGCATTCTTCAGACTTTTTCGAAAGTTCACTGAGTTCATATCATGCAACGTACTAGACGTAATAAAACGAGTCCATGAAGACTGTAGACTGCATTGGATAGAAACTCGGTCTAAATTATGTTGTGGCCGGGCATTCAATAATTATATTTTATCTGCTACATAGGCCTAAGTTGATGGATTTGTACAGGCATGTAGGCAATGTTGCATTGCCCATAAGTTGCCAGCGAAATAACAAAATGTTGATGGCATAAATGGTGGAAATAAGCACACCGAATAAGAGTAGCCGCAGCTAATGTAGGCCTTACAAACTTATATTCCAAGTGTCATGCATTGTGCAATGTCAGATCGCATTTTGAGTGAGATATCGAATTGTGTAACAAAGTGTTGCGTGGTTTTTGGCATTAATAATAATTTCAGACATAATACTATGCCATAATATAATCTGGCTTTAGGGCTCACCATTCCACAGAGACAGCCTTCCTTTCCCTACTTTCTGAGATCTATTCTGCTGTTGATAGGCTCTCTTTGATGTCTCAGCAGCGTCCGACATGGTCGAGCATGATATTCTTCTCCAGCGCCTTGAGACCACTTATGGATTTAAAGGCCTTCCCCTATGTTGGTTCCGCTCATGCCTTTCTGAACGCATCCAAATAATTATTACTAGTGACTCTAGAAGTCCATGGGTTCACGTACCTATTCTGCTGTTTTGCCTAAATGGTCTTCATAGAATTAGACGACAATGAAATTTGTCATTCAACCTGGCGTGAGACATGTGACGCATTTGCTGAGGTTATAATATTGGACACATGCTATTATTTCGTTGGCCGAAAAAATGGATATAGGTTTGGGCTTTCAACTTGATTGCGCCACCTTGTGTTGGCATTGAACGCATCCAACACTTTAGGTAACTACAGCCAGTAGACTTCACAGACGAGCGACGCCAGACAACACCTTTGGCTGACGTCTCGAAACTGCCACAAAACTAGCGTTACAAAAAAATACAAGTCACCTCTATGAATAGATTGGTCGACCCTGCTATTGCCTTACAAATTCTGAATAGAAACTGAATCGAATGGCCGCTTACTAACTCAAAACAGCCGTGGGACACACGAGTAGCGTTCTCACCATGCAACGCGGAGAAAACTGACTGCAACTGTCCTCAATAATTCTTCAGAGTACTCGAGTGATGATTGATCAGTTGTGATGCTTGATAAATGCACAATAAATATATTAATTAGTTAATGAGAAACACAAAAAATACTGATTTGGAGCCTAAAGATGAAACCCACATTGTTTGATGTTGCGGCTTGCATTGGATTAATGAAAATGGTTCAACATACGAACATGGGATTCATCTGATCAATTTACATTGTGAATTAATGGTAACAAATGTCATCATTTTCTTGCAGGTGCACTGAAAAGGAAAACTACTTAGAATAGGCCTACGAGAACAAGTACAACGCGAAAACCTGGATATATCTTTGGCTTGAGGGTAGGCCTATGCCGTGCGTGGTCTCTCTTTAACTTTCCAGACATGTTGAAACGGTCGGGTGAGTTTGCTTCAGACATGCACAAAAGCTGGTTATAAGCCTACAGGTACTTCGCTTCAAATAAAAAATTGCCTATTTAAACGACGGAAGAATTGTTCAGCGGAATTAGACGAGTGGCAAGGATAATGCGAGGATAATTGAAGAGAACAGCTTTGACCCGCTCTGCATACACACGTAGGTCGAATAATATTCTGCTTTTATTGTCATCATCGTCGTCATCATTACTATCATCATCATCATCATTATTGTCATTATTATTATTGCCGTAACTTTTATTATTTTTATTATTATTATTATTATTATTGTTATTATTATCGTCACCATCACAATCGTCGGTGTCAACGGCGGCGTCAACGGCGGCGTCAACGCCGGCGTCAACGGCGGCGTCAACGCCGGCGTCAACGCCGGCGTCAACACCGGCTCCGTTGTCGTCGTCGCCGTCACTATCATCACCATCATCATCATCGTCATCGTCATCCTCATCCTCATCCTCCTTCTCCTCTTCATCATCATCGTCATCCTCATCATCGTCATCCTTCTCCTCTTCATCATCATCGTCATTCTCATCCTCATCATCGTCATCCTTCTCCTCTTCATCATCATCGTCATTCTCATCCTCATCATCGTCATCCTTCTCCTCTTCATCATCATCGTCATTCTCATCCTCATCCTCATCATTCTTCTCCTCTTCATCATCATCGTCATTCTCATCCTCATCATTCTCATCCTTCTCCTCTTCATCATCATCGTCATTCTCATCCTCATCCTCATCATTCTTCTCCTCTTCATCATCATCGTCATCGTCATCCTCATCATTCTCATCCTTCTCCTCTTCATCATCATCGTCATTCTCATCCTCATCCTCATCATTCTTCTCCTCTTCATCATCATCGTCATCGTCATCCTCATCATTCTCATCCTTCTCCTCTTCATCATCATCGTCATTCTCATCCTCATCCTCATCATTCTTCTCCTCTTCATCATCATCGTCATCGTCATCCTCATCATTCTCATCCTTCTCCTCTTCATCATCATCGTCATTCTCATCCTCATCATTCTCATTCTTCTCCTTCTCATCCTCATCATCCGCATAATATGCGCTTTATTATATATCTAGGTTTTTTCTTTCATTTATTATACTCATTATTATTATTGACCTTAGTAGAAGTTATATCATAATTGTTATTTTATTTTTATTACTATTAACATAACAATAACTACTGTTTAACATAACATAGCCACTGTTTTTCATTAATCCCAATGACAAGTAATAGAAAGGTGCCTATACGGAAGAAAAACCTCTGACCGTGTCACCCCAATACGATGACAATAATTATTAATAATGTCGTCTGATACGAAGTTAAAAGATGGAAACACGATTCTTAACTGGTCAACATACGTGCTGTTGAATACTTTAGTGGTCTACGGGCCTCAAGCTTGCTAATTTTCATAGAAAATAATTAATTTTTATCCGATTAGTCAGTGTTAGTAATAAAACTCGACAAGCAGTCAGATGTTAATTAAAATTTACACGATGATAAGTATTAATAGTTTGCAAGATCAAGATTCAAGCATTAAACCGACGGTTTCACACATTTTGGGTATTTTCTCTGTGCCTGAAGTTGATGAAAACAAGATATTGATCTATATTCTGTGCTGTTTTATCCAGAAGGATCATATACAGAAAGGATAAAAAAGGGGCCATTGAAAATAAAATATTATTAATTAAATATCATTTATGAGTAAAAGTCAAGGCAGTAGATATTACTGAAACACTGATGAATTAGGAAAAGCAATTGACTGATAAATTTAAAAAATCTTCAATGCGATTTCAAATATATTAGTAACCACCTTAGTAGCCTATAGTAGCTTTATGATTTGATTCCTTTTTTCAAGGTGATATCTCAAAAGATGTTTTACTTAACTGATTTATTCATTTTTCTGGCGACGTTTCTCGCTTTTGCAAAGTTGATGACAGCACTGACAAAAAGGGTGGTTAGTAAACGTTACCCACCGTCTATTCCGTCTGTGCCGATCGTCGGATCTTTGCCATTCATATGGAAATTTGCCAACATACACGAGTATTTCATGAACAAAGCTGATCAACTTGGACCGATCTTCACTTTTAGAGCCGGTCACAGGTAAGATGTTAATGTTTGCTTCTTTAGACTGCATGAATAGATAGAAAATTCGGTAATTGATCCTTTTTGATGTTTATTCACGATATGCGTTCATGATCATAATTTTTAACCCCCTTTTGCTTAGCCATTTCAAGTCCTTCCTGCCCTTTCATGGGTAAAATAGGCCATACATACATACATGCATGCATGCATGCATGCATACATACATACATACATACATACATGCATACATACATACATACATACATATATACATACATACATATATACATACTTACATACATACATACATACATACATACATACATACATACATACATACATACATGCATACATACATACATACATACATACATACATGCATGTGCATACACATTAATAATATACATGCAAATAAACATATTTATGCATACACAAAACACAGATAGGCTACGCATATGCAAAGGTGCAAATATTTGTAAATCTACTGTAACTAAATACCAATCGCAAACGAACAATAACAGTTGCAATTAAAATTGAATATATTCATAATTGAACAATACATACTAAATCCTACATGCATTGCACAGCATCTCCCTCTGCTTCTACAGAGTATGCTGATGTAATTTTTAACGAGTGTTGTTAATTATGTAAGCATGTACGAAAGATCTTTAGGTGTTCCTAAAAATAGATTTATAACTGTCAACAGGTCTTTACAGTTGGCTATCATGCATACATGTACCTTAGCATAGTTGCATACATGTGGACATTTGAATATGCGCACCTACGTGAGTGACAGTGAGCAGAAGCAATTCGGTAAAGTGGTAGGCCTGTCTTCTGAAGCCGGATTGCCATTCCGGTTGCAAATTATTCCCTGCTTCTCTTCTTGGAAGGTGCCGAGAGGTCCTCGGACGTTCGCCCATTGGACGTTCGCTCATTGGACGTTCGCTCATGCAGCAAATAAATAACATATTTAGCAATTACATGGACATCTACCACAATTAAATAATCAAAGATTTTTGGCTGGACTTCTGTCTGACTGTGTGAAATACAAATCTGCCTTCTTTTTGGGTGCAACTGAAGTCCAGCAACCGAGCAACCGGCGTTATAGCATTCTACGATATCATTTCAGTCGTTCAGTCGCTACATACGATGGGACTGACATTTTCACTTATTTACAAGCCGTTGCTCACTTATCTTATAAGTAGTGGACATTGAAATTTCTACATTATTTCGGACATTCAATGCTCTATAGTACCTTAGGTGTTTTAGCCGGTTTTAGTACCCGTTTTTTAACAATAACAATAGAATATCAATTAGCACACCTTCTGTTTGCATTTACTCATTGCTCGTTCACTTAATATTTTTGCATCACGGTTGGTGATCGTCAACTAAATGAATGTCCAGTTTTCCTATCAGCCGGTTTATGGAACAGATGGGAGTGAGCGTCCTATTGGCGAAAGTCCTTTGAGCGATCGTCCTATGAATGAACGTCCTATGAGTGAACGTCCTAGGAGTGAACGTCCTATGTCCGGGCCGAGCTGCATTGCGACGACCTTTCGGGTGATTTTCGAGAGGAGAAAGGCAACGTTAATTATGATTCGTCCTCATAGTTGCTATTTGCAACTGTTTCAGATTATGTCTTACACTGAACAGTAAAAAGACTATTGAAGAAGCGTTTGTGAATAATCCCGCATGCTTCTCAGGCAGAGATGGCTTTTACATGGAACGAATCACAAATAAAAACGGAAAAGGTTTGTTACTGTAGGAACGTATTCATCGCTTCCAAATAGTAGCGTTACAGAAGACAAGTTCCTAGAAACCAAACTACACTATAGTGGATGGATTCGGTTGCTGAGATAATCTGTTTCGTCATCTTCATCATCTGCGGCGTGCTCCTCTTTGGTCCATTGTCGTTTCCACGGCCTGAAGTCATCGTCTCTTATCTAGACTCGTCTTTCGATTGCGTATTACACAAAGTTCATTGGACGATGAACATCCGAATCATCCGAGCTATAATTTTGAAGATAAGAAGAATTGTTCCTTGTATGATGGATAGTTGGATGGCAGAAATTAATAGTTTCGAGATGGCAAAGACCACGGCTGAGCTTAGAATCACTTAAAAATAAGTAGCTAAAGGCAACCAAGCAGCATGTAACTTGGATACATTTTAGAAAACATAAATAAAAATTAAAGATACAGATAGATACAAAGGTAGTGGAAAATGCATTGCGGTGAGAAACAAGCATGATAAAGAAACCTAATGGTAAAGGAAAAGTAATGGATTTAAGTGAAACAATGCTGTTAGCATAGTACCAACGATCAGTTTGTTCCAGCAATGATACGAATCGGTGACTGCAGACGTAAGGTGCAGTCGTACGACAGCGCACAGAAAACAAAGACCGCAGCAATGACAAAAGCAGCAAATTATAAGAGCATCACAAAAACTGCAGATTAGCTAATGGTCAGATAAGATCCTGAAATCCAAGCGTAGGTAAGAGCCAGTAAAATACCAAGATAGGTGCAATGAGATGTGAACAATGTAATTGAAACAAAGCAGATATCAAAATGAAAGTGAGCAAACCGGGGTTTTCTATTTGTTACTGTAGCGTTCATAACATTTAGTCATTGTATTCTATTTTCATCTGTGATCTTTGGACAATTGCTAAGTTCATGACTTCTCCGCTAAACAGATATTTTTAGAATATTTCCTCAGAAATTATTGAGTCCTATTTGTTGCTGAAATCTCAGGAACTTTGAAGCTTTTGGAAGCCGTCTCGAGGCAATTTGATTTGAAATCATAATCAACCCAAACGTACGGAAATAGCATTCATGTACCTTCGGGAAGGCACCATGATAATGTTTGTCAAGTTTCAAGATGCCTTGCACTTGAATGTTCAAATAAATACTTGCATATTATATACAGGGTGGGCCATTAAAAAGTAACCCCCTCAGATGTTACAGATATTTCGGCCAAAGGCAGGAATTAACAAATCAAATTTTACATACGCAAAATGAAGCCATAAGCTTATTGCATATAACTGCTAAATTTTACTGAAATATTTTGAGACAGAAGTTATATCACATTTGACGAGTCCAACCGCCGTTCATTGATGGTCAAAAATCTTTTAACGCAGCAAAAAGTAACAAAGGCGATTTTATGAAGTCACATCTCAGGTAATTGTCATTAAACAAATTTCACAATTATTACTATTATTATTGAGAAATGAGACAGGTTTCAAGCGTACATGTATATGGACGTCACTTTGACTTCACTTAGCGAGCAGCAAGCAGTCGATCAATGGTAACTAAACTTTGCTCGCTGTCGTGTCGCTTCAAAGAGCGGGTTCTTCATGGATAAGAAGAACTTCTACCTCAAACTTCCGATCAGCAACCAAATAACCTTTTGGTCCAGCAGCAACAAATCAGATGTCAAACCTGATCGACATATCATTGAACGCAAGAAGTTCGCTCGACATGCCGTGGTATCGGCTGGTGTTTGTTTTGGTGGCAAAAGTGAAATGCATTTTGTTGATGAAATGAACAAAGTGGCTGCTGCTGCACATTACGTTGGTATTATTATTATTATTATTATTATTATTATTATTATTATTAATCAGCACTTTTATTGCTCCCGTGTCTAATGCTGGTGCATCAATCGATGGCGCATCAAATCCACACCGTGACCAGATCGGTATCTGCTTCCAGATCCAATTGCAAGCATCTGCTGCCAACTGGATTTATCTCTCAACAAGAGAGCGAACCAATGCATACTGCTCTCCTTGTGCACGATTGGCTAATTACTTTTGGTTTCATTGAGAAGAATCAAAGGCCCCTAAGCTCATCATATTTGAACCAGCTCGCTGAATTATTACATGAGGGGTGTCATGCTTGTGAAATACAACAATCTGCTACCAAAGTCAAAAACGTGAGGCCGCATTGAAGCTGATATGGGAAGATTTACCTTAGGAATTCATCAACAAGGCCATCAAATACTGTTCAAAGAGTCTCAGACCACCTACGGCAACTGGTGGTGGACACATTGTGACACACTATGAAGTTTGTTTTATGATAATTACTTGCGATGTGATTTCATTAAATCGGTTTTTTACTTTTCGCTGCGCTAAGTGCCTTTTGACCATTTAAAAAACTCGTTGTTGGACTCATTAAAAGTGATATAACTTTTGTTCTGCTTGAACTATTTTAGTAAATTTTGGCTTTTATGAGCAAATATGAATAACATTTGCTCCTGAAAATCTAATTTGTTAATTCCTATTTTGGCCGAATGCAATAAACCTGAGGGGGTTACTTTCAATGGCCCGCCGCTCACCCTGTACATGCGTTGTTAAAAATTTATAATGTTGATTTTTTAATACAGGAATTGTAGGCAGAAATTTTTCAGATGACTTTAAAACCTATCACAAGCTTTCTTTATCTGTGCTGAAAGAGTTTGGATTTGGAACGAATCGCTTGATGGAGCGAAGAATTTCAGAAGAATTTGAAGCCATGGATACTTTTACTCGTGGTAAAGAAGGAAAAGCATTTAATCCAAGCGAAATGGTTTTTCGTTGCACATACAATGTCATCAAGAACATCGTATTTGGAAAGCGAGAAGACTATGAGAATGAACCAGACGAAATAATTACAAATTTCATGTTATTTATGCGAAACGCAACTTCTGCGATTGACGTAGCTCCTGCGTTGCTAAAACGAATTCCATATTTTAGCCGGAAAGTACAACTCTGTGTGAAGGGTATGTCCAGAATGTGTGAAAAGCTTGATGAAGAAGTTGAAAATATAATGAAAAATAGCAAAATCGAGTGCTTTGTATCTAGTTATCTTGCAAAGGCAGGTCCAAATTATGATCAAGAACAATTGATTTACACTACAAGGGATTTGATTGCTGGTGGATCTGAAACTACGGCGGCGACTCTTTTATGGTTGTTGGTCTTTATTGCTAATAACCCAGCGATACAGGAACGTCTTCAGAAAGAGATTGATGGAGTGATTCCGAGAGACAGACTTCCATCTCTTGATGATCAGCCAAAGCTTCCGTTTGTTGAAGCAACAATTCTTGAGATTTTGCGCATCAGAACAATTGTACCACTTTCTATTCCTCATCTTACCTTAAAGGACTCAGAAGTTTGCGGTTACTTCATACCATCTGGGACTCAGGTATAGGCCTATACGTTTAATTTCAATGAGTAAATTTGTGGTTGAGTAGGTAGGCATAGACTCTATATATAGTGGCGGTGTATGGAAATATGAAAAGGCTGGTGATTCAATATTTTCTAAGATTTAATTAATAGGCCTAATTGATTTGAATGAATCCTGCTCTAGCCAATCATTTATGATTTCTTATTTATTTGACAATTGTTAAACTGATCCTTGGGAATCATTATGGGTAGTCTAGCAGTGAAAGGTTCCTTGGTGTGTTGATGGATAAAATCGTGACACCAGATATTCGCCAGAGCGGTGACTTTAACTTAGCACATTTTTAATATTGTGGTCATATCCGCTTTAGCTAATGTATTTCTTTACCTGCTGAATGATCTCTTAATCTCTAATAAAGCTCACTTTAAGGCTTTTAAGCTTTACTTACTTGAATGCCTGAACGCCGATTGCTGAATCTATATTCATAATTTTTTTATAAGCCCTAATTATAAAATGATAAAGCCACTACCAACATGTGAATGATGATATTGCATTTAATTAGACAATGTTAAGGTTTGTAGCATGAATCAGCACAATGACCGTGAATAAGCTGAAGCCTGCACCTAGGATCAGCGCAGCGTTTAAGAAAGTTGAGATGACGATTACAAATTTAGTGGAACAGAGCGACGAATAGCACTATTGCTGATGAAGACACTGCCGCGAAGATATTTTGTTGAAGTCGACTCTTTACAATATTTTGATTGCCTTAGGTCTTTCCAAATTTACATGCTGCCAACATGGACCCAAAGGTTTGGAGAGATCCCGATATCTGTCGTCCGGAACGATTTCTTGACAAGGACAATAGCGTTGTTGGCCGAGATAGAGTGATTTCTTTTTCAACAGGTCAGTCACAATTTTGTCTAAAGTGATGATTTGATAGACCCAGTACATGACCACGAATCAAGGTACGCTATGCCAAAATTCTTGGTCAATGGAAGATACATTTTCAGAGAAAAACATGAAAGTGGCTAAAGAAGAAAAATCTCGGCGATGTTTTAACATAGCATACATCGCTAGCCTCCAACTCCCTATCATACGTCCATCCTAAGTAACTTCGCAACTCTTTTCTTGACCATTCAGTCACAAGCTCTACCTGATCCGTCGGCTCCCTCGTTCTCGCTCTACCCCTAGGAACTGTTCGCTGAGAATCTCCAGCAAATGTTATTCTAACGCTGCAGTAAATACCTTGTGGCAATATATCAAATACCATTCAATAAACATCAAAACAACATCTCTTTGATTCCAACCATAATAAATAAATTATGAAGACAATAAAACAACGAGCAACATCCACGTGCCACGAAAAGACAATTAAAGTCTGCCGAAGAGCTGAAACTGCGAACACTTAAAATCGCTCGCAAACAAGACTGGAAGACTAGCAACATCTTTTTCTTTCAGTACAAGTATCAAATCAAGAAATGTTCTCATCAAATTTACTAGGTTTTTCCACATCTTTTTATAGTTTGGCTAAAGTGCACAATACGAAACGCCGATAATTTCACGATGGAGTATCAATGTATCATGTTCTCTGGTGATCACATTTTGGTCTACATTTAAATTGTTCTGCAGGTCGTAGGTCATGTCTCGGAGAAATGCTGGCTCGCCAGGAGGTTTTCTTGTTCCTTGCTGGTTTGATACAACGATTCAATATTCAACCGGAAGCAGACGGACAGAGGATTGACGACAAGCCAGTTGTTGGAACAACCACGATACCGCTTCCGTTTTCAATCCGCATGATACCCCGAGATACCTAAAGAAATACGTTCCTATATAAACTATAAGTGACCGTTTTTAGAGACTCAAATAGTAAAGAAAATTCATGTCTTGCTGCGTATTAGACATTGTAAAACAGTTCCGTAAAGACTCAATCACGTCCTGTATAGAAATGATGTCCAAATTATGAGCGCTTGAATGCATGGAAAGTGCAGGCGTTTTGAATATTTGACTGAATAAATATTTTTTGCTTACGTGTATCTTGTATTATACTTCAGTTAGGAGTTACCGTTGAAATAGCAAAACTTTAACTAACAGAACCTGGTTGAAACAACACACATCCGATTATCAATAATTGATGGACGGCACTACCATTTAATTTGTTTAATTTGTACAAGACATCATAATTTGTATAATTGTAACGTTTTCGGGTTTGGTCGTTGCCGGTTGCTAAGCGTTGACGTGGGACTTCCGGGGTTACAACCATGAGAAACCTTTCAACTAGCAGTAGGCCGATGTTCTGCCCCACGTTTGGTCATAAATTATTCGACTTGAAACTTGTTGTTTTATATTATTAATAAATAAAATGACCAAGATGGTTAAATTAAGCCAAATCACCGCTATAATGATCCTCGCCATTTTGAATTGTTATCGAACACTTAACGCTGCGCAATTATTGTTTCAAATATATCATTGTGAAAAATCGTTGAGTGCTAGGACATAAACACGCAGTTTACGTTTAAACAAAAAAACGTTGGGAAGACAGCGTAGGTCTGCCAGAACTCTGTTCCATGCATTAGGACCTATATGTGTATATAGGTATTATATATATTACATAATATGTATATACATATATATATATATATATCAGTGTATATGAAAGCAGTGAACATCAATTTAGTTAATACAAACAGAACAGTATTACCTCAACGATCTGAGCCGGGAATGATGCTTGATAATGAAGAGAACTAGAAGTAATCTCGCCCGCTTCCCGACAAAGATAAAGATTGTGCCAATCATTGCACCAACGGCGCGGCATCATGCCTGCATGCCGACTTCGGTACAAAGTCCTGATCTACAGTTACATGCATATATTGCAAACATGCATCGTACACTACGCACACAGACTTCGGAAGAAGAAGGTAAAACGTCGGATTATTACATCTGTATCGGTAAGTATCTTCCGTCTTCCATTTTAAGCCCAGGATATATAACTGAGAGCAGCTTCCAACACCTCCTCATCATCATCATCTTCCTCCTCCTACTATTCTTCCTTTTGAGTTGTGCTATATAGATTTCAATACAAATACTATTACGCCAGCTGCTCTCACTTCAGGTGCTACTTAGCAAAAGTGCGTCTGCAATGCATCTGGTAACAACAGCAGCTGCAAATAGAGCGATTAGTACTCGTTTTAGAACAGCGTTACAAGATTTTTTAATTAATGCAATATCAAGGAATTTAGATTAAGGAGAATGGTAACTCGGCTAATTCTCGTGTGTACATTTCAGTCTTAAAACATAGATATCATCTCAACTAAAATATTGCTTCTATTTAGATTTGAAAATGTAAAATGTAATGTTTTGAACCTCCAAAATTATTTTCTTATTTTGTTGACGAAGTTATTCGTCAGCTTTTCTTCAACTAAAATTTAACGAATCAGCTAGTGGTGTAGACAAGATGTAAACATTTCCTGCTCCCGATTGTGGTCCAGAAACTAGGGTCACGATGGAACATAGGGACCGTCCAGTCCTGTGCATGTTGGTCCTTGAATACAATAAATAGACTAAACATGTCTCTCAAATAAATGCCCTCCAGACCAACGAGCTCATGTACAAATACTTCAACATTATGCTCTCCATGTGACGCATATCATCGTCGTTATGGATGCGTCGTTAAATAAACTTATATCAGTCAGTCAGCTCTCCATGTGCTTTGCAAACTACTTCACTCAGACCTCATCTATTAATCCTTACATTACTCGCTCTATGTTTCACTTTAAACCAATATTTTGTAGAACAGCCACTAGGCAATTTGCTTTGAAATGCAATGGTTTGGAATGCTACTCCTCTAGATATTATATTGTCAAAGCCTTGCAAATTACTAAAAACAAATTACAAGCCTTTATTGCTTGAACAGAATACTGTTAAGAAGTGAGGTGCCTGCTCATTTAGTTAACTAATTAAAAAGCTATTTTCGTGCTACCTAGTTCCAATTGCTGCCTGTATTTCCATGTGAGAATAGGTCGGCCCCGATAGCGGGATCTCGTTGATCCCTTAACTGATTTCTTCATTTCTCCCCTTTGAACCTTCACCGATTACTTTCTGGGTTTTTTCATTTAAGTGTTAACTCTATATTTTTTATTCTTTCGGTTTGGAGCATATCAATAAATGATTGGCCATGGTTGTGGTTAACATAACTATATGTCATCTTTGCAGACGTGCAGCATTCGTTTCCAGCTATCAAGGTCTGCATCCATTTCCTCCATTCCATCACCAGATGGCGACGCAGAACGTTATCTCCAGCACCGATGACCATCCACCCCCTTCGGGGAGCTACTCCTTGCTTCAGGCTAAATCCGGGACGCTCCCCGATCCACCCCCGTCGAAGAGGGTAGTGCTGAATGTCGGAGGGGTACGACACGAGGTCATGCGGAAGACCCTAGATCGGTTGCCCCATAACCGCCTTGGGAAGCTGAGATTCTGTACGACGCACGACGCGCTGATGGAACTCTGCGATGACTACAGCTTCGCTGAAATGGAATTCTTCTTTGATCGACAGTCACCTTGACCAAAGAAATTGTGGCTTAGAGAGCGAATAGAGTGATGTTTCGTGCAAGGCTCATTGGCTGAAACAAACATTAAGTCAGCCTCCAGTCTATAAATGTTTTGGTTATAAGCTATTTTTAAAGTGCCCAACCTCAACGTATTTTCATTAAATATTTGACTCATGGCACAACAAAAAACTGGATGAAACTGGATTGATTTGGATTTACTTATTGCAATGCATTCATCATTCAGCGATGTCATCTTGGGCCTTATCCACAAAGGTATCCGGTAATATCATTTGGCCTTATTCCCGCCATCTTGTTTGTCTGCCTCCAGCATACATCCTGCCTGCTCTATACCTGCCTCCTGCTCATTAGTCTCTTGAATCTTCACTTTAAAAGTACGTACGTACGTATGTATGTATGTATGCATGCATGCATGCATGTAGGGGTAGAGAATTCGAGAAGATGGATGTGATTAAACATTTGATACAACGCGTTGTGTGTGCTGCTCAAAAGCACTAAACATCCGACTGTAATCGTAATCAGTAAATTAAGTAAATTCAAGATGTTCACAGCGTTGTATGCGTCCGCTATACAAAGTCGGGGAACTAGTTTATTGACGGGCGATTAACCAAAATAAATAGATAGGCAAGGGCTCAGTATCCAAAAACAGTGATACGACTAAGGTGGATTGTGATTAGTGTAGACACTATGGGAGTTAAAGGGGTAACTCCACCTCGCAGTTTAACGTTAAACCAGGGCCGCCCATTTAATGAGTATGCATGCCAATCATATCGAACCACCCGAAGGCTAAAGCGGTCTAGTAGCTGGGTCCGTCCATGTCGTTTGAGTGGTCAGTGATGGAAATATTGGCGCTTAGTGCCTCTCTGTAGTTCATTTGCATTTCAATAATAATATAGGTCCCGGAATTTGGGCTAAGGTTAGACCTTGTCAATTGTAGTTGCTCCAGAGGGGACAATTAGGGTAGTTCATCTGAACAGGGTCAAAGATGCTGGCAGTGTATGAAGCACATGACAAACGACTGGACATAACAACAGACGTGCGTTGATAACAGGGCACATAATCGTGAACTGCAAGACTGAGACACTGTGACATAATGTAAACAGATATCCAATTGTGATGCCAATCAATATATATATATGTATATATATATACGCATTATAAATGGGAATAAATTTAGCATTTTGACCATGCAGAAGAATATTTCGCATCAATTTCATTGATGTGGCTGAACGCTGTAATCACAAGGTGTCTTTCTTATTCACAAGTCCTATTTATATATTTGAACCCTTCTAATTATTTATAATTTTATATGCATTTATGAGTATTTCAATTGCTTAACTTAGATTTCGGATTACTAAAGCAGCATTCAGAGGATTGTATGTGAAATAATTTCCATTTTATTGCCAGGATAGATATTTAGCAGCCGACACCAGCATTGGAAGCGTCACAGACATCTAAATGCCTATATGATGCTATTATTACACCTATTAATCCTTTATCCAGGCTTGGGACTGGCACTGCCACAATATCGGCAGTGGCGGAGTAACAGACCTTGCAGATCATAAATATTTATAACTTTTTGCATTCACTCAAATATGGGTCAAAGACCTGTGCCCTCCTCAAAATGTCACTGTTTTTTTTATTACTGTTCACTTGTATCCTTTGCATTGATGTCATTGATCAGTCCATAAATGTCTCCCATCTCATCATCATTTGAATTCCACGACGAGTTATCACTCTGGCAAATCTCGCTATACATAGGCTTCATCCACAGATGATGCTGATGCTGCTGACGATGATGATGTTGGTGATGATGAAGAATTTATTCATTAGGGTAGGTCCATTTTGTTTGATATCAATAGGGGATGAGACGAATGGTGTCACTCCTATTGCCTTCTTCGCAGAGAAATTTTGGTGAGCAACTTGTCCCAGGTCACAAGTGACTTGTGGTATTTTCGCTTTTATTGGCATCAACATGTGATGTTCCATCACTGTCTGTCATTTTAGCTGTCATGTTACTGTCTTGTCCTTGCAAGTATTTACTAACATAAAGGCCTACTGAAAACAATGATCTACATGAACACAACATATATCCAAAACTAAATCCCCAAACTAATGTTCAGCTTACTAATTTGCACAGTCGTGTAAGAATCAGCTTCTAACGCAATCCAAAATAATGAGGGCTGGAATAAACCATCAGGACACTTTCACGGTATGCTAAATTATTGTCTCGCACGTGAAAGGACGTGGCTTAGTTGTGTTGGAACCAGAGAACCAAAAGCCCACTGGGCCAATGGCAGTGTAACGAAGTCCTCGGCTTCAATTCAAATCAGTGACAGGTAGAAGGAATCGTTAAAACAAGCCGAAGCCCAGTTACGAAATCATCTGCAGGCAATCGAAGCTAGTACTGTCAGTGTTTGTGCCTGTATGTGTATATCTGTTCTTTGCGACCCATATTATAATTGTAATGCATATGAACTACGTCTTTACCTCGGATAGTGCGTCCATTGAAAGAGATGCACACACCTAATAATTCATTGTTCCATAAGAGACTACTTAATCGACGGTCACAGTCCCAGCTGGTCTGGCAGCTGGGTCTGTGCGATACAATTCCGGAGGTTCGATATGATTGGCATGCATACTCATTAAATGGGCGGCCCTGGTTTAACGTTAAACTGCGAGGTGGAGTTACCCCTTTAAACTGATCTATCTCCATCGATGACTTTAACTCAACGAAACTGTCTTGAGATTCCATGGCACATGACGTTGTAAGCACAGTGTCCCAACAGCCGATAGGCCAAGATGTCACTACTCGGGTTACAAACAACTCCGAACAACCCCATAGAACCCTATCGGTCTCGAAGCCTCAGAGGGAGGGTTACTCAATCAACGCGCGTCACTTGGGACTAACAATAAGGTCCTGAAACAATGTTCTCTGTCTGACCCGTGCGATGCCAAATTACGAAATGCTAATTGATCTGGATGGTAAGACAGTTCTAGTCGATTGTTACAGTGTAGAGAGCGGTTGAAATGTAGAAGAGGTAAGAGTATTCAAAGTAATTGTTATGCACATCAAAGTGTGTGGATTTGTGTATGTACTGCTGCTCCACTGCTTGCACTCTGACAGTGCCAGTCCCAGCGTTGATGTAGGAAGTGGGTGACGCTAATGATCTTTGTTTTCACATTATTTGAGTAATTGTTTACATTATAGTCCACGCCTTTGTTATCGGTCAACTCGACCATTGCTGCTCTGTTCTTGTTGGCCTGCCCCGAACGCTATTAACCCGTCTAGACTAGGTTCTTCGCTCTGCTGTCCGCCTCATTGGACTCTTAACTCCACCACTGTTTGCACTCTGACAGTGCAAGTCCCAAGCCTGGATAAAGGATGAGGGCGGCGCTATAGTGAACAGTGAGCTAAAGAAATGGAGCAGTCATCCGACCGGAAACTGTGACGGGTGCGGTGACGTCCAAGAAACCGTGCGCCATTTCCTGCTGGAATGAACTACTCAAACGGGCCTCCAGGATGAACTCATCCGATTGTAATCACGGAACAACTGGACGTTCGATCTGAGCACCTCACTCAGTCAAACCAGCTGCTCAGACACCATCCACACGTGGCTGGCAGTTTCTGGTCGGAAAATATAAATATAATGACATTAATATCTGAATATATGATGTTGTAAATAAAAATAAAGACATCATTCTGCATGAACACTGTGAACATTGTATATATATATATATATATATATGCTCTATGAGCATAAAATCTTATGTGTATTCCTAAAAATTATTTACTGCACAACAGCAAACACTATAGCATTGTATATATAGAATATGAGCAGAACTCAGATGATTGTATAACTATGCATAATCACTGCTTAAATCCAACGAACTCTGCGGCATCATGCATATAGGTTGAGAAGAACTCTGATCAAGCTGATCAGATGTGATCAACTCTGATAATAATTGCATAAATTTAATGAACAATATTATAGATTAACTTTTAAACACGAAACAATACTGTACTAGAGTGTCTTGTACACTGTGTCTTGTATGACGCATATCATTCTTGTCAAGGATGGGTCGTTAGATAAACTTATCACACACACACACACACACACACGCTACAGTGATCTTTATCATCACAACTAACCATCGTTGGACGCTTTTCTAAATGCATTTCAGTCTCGGACTACACGCACGATTCTTAGCACTGGATTCCCATCTCGCAATGCATCAGCCTTCTTGGCTCTGCACCTGGCTATCTGCCGTATCTCATTTGCCCTGCTCTATTGTTTTGGTTGCCTATCGAGCACTTCTTTCTTCCTCTGATGGTGAATTTCTGGTGCCCCTTACAAGCATCTCTGCCAAGCAGCGGTGCACTTTTTCAGTTGTTTACCCTTTCACATGGAATACACTTCCCTTAGAGACGCCACTGTTGCCAAAAAGTAATTTGCATTTATATCACAAGGGGCTTAGGACCGTCCATAAATGACGTCACACAATTTTGGTCAATTTTTGACACATGCCCCTTCGTCACACGTCGTCACAAATGCCATGAGCGGCTGAGCCTCTCAAATATGACGTCCTAGGACTTTGTCCCCCTCCGAAAAATACAGATGTCCAAAATGTAATGCAAATTTTCTTATAATTATCAAAAAAGTAATTATTACTATTATACAATTACTTGAAACTATAATAGTAGAACGAATAAACAAACGGAGAAAGTATAATTATTACGGTGCTATGCATTCCTCAAGATTAGAGGCTATGGGAAAATTACTACAATTATTTAAAAAAATGTCATTTGCATCAAAATTTAAGTATTAAATAATTAAGGATGGTGTAAAATTCATCACCGGAGCTTTTTAATACACCACCATAAATTTAGTTACAATTTATTCTTGCATTTGAATAATACTCCCAATACAACGTGTGTTCAAACTGTCCGCTTTTGACCTCAACAGACAACACAGACTACAAGACGCGTGCGTCATTGTCTGATAAAAGCATCAATGATCTGATAAAATTAATCCCAGGCATGGCGTACTTTTGTAACCATGACGCGTTTAAATAATAATAAATTTGTGGATAAATGTGTGAGGATTATAACGGTTTTGGAATTTTTTAAATCGATAATTATTTACTATTTATTTTCATATTATCATATCATATTTGGTTCCCTTTATTTCCGGACACAGTGTAAATATATATAAATATATATAGTATATACTGATGACAGTATAATTTATTATGCATATATATGTATAGTTATTGCTGTTAATGACAATATATATATTGTCATTAACATATATATATATACGCGGTTAGGGCTGTGTACACCCCACTCCTTCGGGTTGCAGCAATTGAACACACCCCTTCCCTTCCGTGATCTTATGCCAACCCCAGGATTCATGGCGCCTAAATCTCCAGACAGTAGAGGAGGAGTTGATTCCCGGCGCCGCGGTGAGATGCGCTGCTTCCCTTCTGATGCAATAGTCAAGAAGGCCCGCAACCCGTGGCATAGAAACTTCGGTCAAGGCGACGCAACTGAGAAGGTGGAGGGTATAGAATTGATCGAGCGGTCTCAAGCTGATTCTATGCGCCTCATCTTTGAACCAATTGAAGCATTTGACAGTATTTGACCAACCCCCTCATAGCAATCTTGCGGTGCACGATTAGCTGGACTAGCCAATCGTTGAGTCCTGCCTAAGCCCCGTTGGCGATTGAAATAGAAGCGGCACTGCTTGCTATTGATCTTATGGAATCAAAGTTACGCGTATTTCGGAACATTCTCAATCGCTCTCTTCATCAATGCTAGGAAGTCAGTTGCCTGAAACGAATCGAAAACAGTAGATTAGATTACCATAGTGAGTTTTACGAACACTATAGGTTATGAGCGCCATGTTTTCCTTATTTGGAGCACCACCTGGATTCTACAAGCCTTCAACATCCAACCGGAAAGCGGCTTCTGGTGTGGACGTCCGTTCCTTGTTCGGTTGCTCAGATAGTCCATCTGTGTCGCCCAACTATTCCACAATGTCTGGGGAAGATGAAGAAGAGCTCGATACTTTGGCCTTAGCACAAGTGCTATCATTTCTAGATGAAGATGATGACCTCCACTGCCAGGTCAAGATGCCCACACAGTCATCACCTGTGTTACATTCAGGATTGACTCAGAATGGAGGGACGATTCAACAAATCCACGACATCGAAACTGTAGTCAATTCATGGCAAGAAATGTTCCAGATGGTAGTTGCAGCGAAAATCGTAAGTTATCCGATAACGATGAGCCACGTTATTATTACATTAGGCCTATGGTATGCTCATTAGTATGTATGAGGGCCCATCCATATATTACGTACACAAAAAAAATAGGATTCTTGGACCCCCTCTCCTCTTCTGCACCGCGTACATTTCGTGGACCCTCCTCCATGCGCACGTACATTTGAGCTCAAACCCCCCTCCTATTGCAAAGGTTAAATAGCTAAAGACATCTATAAGACATCGATTTTACCACAGACCATTTATTTCTTTAAGCATCATATTTAATAGCTTAAATTTGTTAACTGTTATGAAGAATTAAAACACTAATAATACTTGCATTTGAAACCGTTTTAATGCTACATAAAATTGATTAAGCAGGAAAATAGTATGTGATTAGCTTTACAGTTCTGATTTTCATATTCTGTTTTGTGGACGTCACAATTAGAGAGTTACATTTGCGTACGTACATATGTTCGGGACCCCCTCCCCACCACACGCACCCGTACGCAAAATGGCAGAAATTTGAAACCCCCTTCCTCTCGCTGCATATGTAATTAATATGTAGACGGCCCCTACGTCAGTCTATCGTGCGGTTGGCGTGCCCTGTCTGTATGTTTGTAAGTCAATCTTACTGTCTGTCCTTGTCCCTCTCTGCTTAACTATTTTAGAGCCTGTCTCCGATTTACGTCTATTTCCATATCAATCTATTTCTGCGTCTGAATGACAGTGTTCTGTGGCTCTATCTGTCTTTCTACTTAATAATAAATAAGTAAGATACTATTCAGATGCTTGAAGTGCTTTGAACTGATTGCTCTTAAGTGTCAGTTATAGGCCTATTGCATTATAAAAGGCATAAATCAAAAACGATGTAGAATCCACCACTGGTAGTACTCGGCCAGTGCCAGTCCCAAACCTGGATAAAGGAGGAGGGCAGCGCTAATGATCTTTGCTATCACACAGTGTCGTTAAACTGCAAAAAACACCGCTGTGGAATAGATAATAATATTTTCAAGTTGATTGCGGGTCAAATCCAGGCCCCTAAAATTCGCCTGGCCCTGGGCATTTGTCTTCCCCGTCGGCGGGCCTGTAGTCAACGTCTTAATCTGTGTCTTTGTCAATCACTCTTTCTTCTTCTGTACTAGCCTTGAAACTGTTCTTTTTAGCCGTGCCGGGGTCGGGAGCGATCCTCAATAGTAGTCTATAAGGGGCGCTATATAAATTTGTTAATGAATCAATCAACCAATCAACACATTCATCAATCGTTTAATGAAACTTTCTTTTACTCTTGTATTTGTATTGTTTACAGAACGGAACGGCCGTAAAGATTCACCAAGAAATGGCCACGCCCACGTCGGCCACGAAAACCACGCCCACCTCATCCGTCGATATATCAAAAAGCGACTGCTCTTCCTGCGAGCTGCGTCGGCTGCCACCCGTCAATCCCCAATTTCCTTGCTCTTTCTGCCGCACGAACGGAGAGCGAGGAATCGTCTACAAGTCACATGCACTGCACGACGATAAGGGCAACGTGTCCTGTCCCGCACTCTTCCAGCACATCTGTGAGCTGTGTGGGTCAACTGGGTCCTCGGCACATACCAGAAAATACTGCCCTCTGTATGAGCCAAATTCCAGAGTGACAGACGTTAAGGCATTGAAGACAACCAGACGCTCTGCTGGTCAGTTCATGTGTAATGTATTACATAATTTTACAGTAACGTAAAGTTTTTGCTAGGACGTGTTCCCGGCTCTTCCCGCACAATCTGAGAAGTACGTTATGCATATATGTATATTTAAGTCCATAATAAGTGTGCACGGAATATGGATGTGTGCATCTATGCTGTATAAAATGTATGTATTGTATGGAAATGTATACTTGTAATGGAACACTTATATAGCGCCACTCGATATCATAGGCGCTCAAGCTAAACGCAGAACATTAAAACCTTCAGGCGTTTCCGGAAGGAAATCAGAGGAAGAGAAAGCAGCTTGTTCCGAGGGGGAATGGGAGGCTGTTTCAGCTAGCGGGACCCACGTAGGCGAAGCATGCATGCTTCTGGGCACCAGGTAGTTCATCAGGTTTGACCTGGTCCGTGAGCTAGGCAGAATTTTAGCCCTCCCTAGTGTGGTAGTGCCTGCTCAGTCTTGAACCCATCTATCTGTGTGACCTCTGTTCGCTCGTGTTGGGGCCCAGGGTAATCACTGCGCTGTGAGGGGTGTCCTTAATTGGTTTTTCTGGAGAAACGCCTTCACCCCATAACTTACTCGGATGAGTTCTATATTTAAAAAATGTTAGGTTTATTTCAAACTGGCGAACGGCTGTATGTTTACAAACATTGCATCAACAAATGCTGAAAGGTAATTAAAGGTGTCGAATTAAACTGTCGTCAGCCATGCAAGGCGCCGATTGCGCTATGAATATGATTTAACCAACACAGCCAGCAAGTGAAGGAGGATTAGTAAACCTTAAGGGCAAATGAGAATCGAATTCGGTTCCTTAATTCACATTTGTATCCCATCGTGTTATGCTATGATATGCAGGCTCCGTATTTCTATATTAACCTTAACAGGGTTTTATTGTGCTGGATTATATATAGAAGTAATATTGTTAAGTTAATCATTGAATGAATGAATGAATGAATGAATGAATGAATGTAGGGCTACAGCTAATATATGCATTTAATCGAGCCCTTTAACAACACACATTACACCAGAAGTGTGGATGCAATTGAAAGTAGGGAGATATCTTCAAATCGTCATTGGCAAAAAACATCGCTCAGCATTGGCTCTTGACTCCATCTAGTGCGTGAGGCGGAATCAACAACTCAATGTAGGCCAAAGAAAATTTCAAGATGACCTCATCAATAAATTATGACGATTTCTAACTGAATTATCTGGCTGGCAAGATCCGTCAGCATAGGCATACCCGCCAGTTTGAACTGGTGCCGTTTGAGATCCTTAATCTTTTGCTATATATTAACTCTATATAAATTGGTATTCTGTAATATGCACGGACTCAGTTATTTTGTTGCTTTTTCACAGCTGGAAGGCGGCAATAACCTCATCTTCACGTGGACGTATAGGCCTACGCTTGCCAACACCCGATCTGTATATATAAGCACGAGCCGAATACCCTCAGAGGACTACTTTTAAACACTATAAAACGCTTTGAGGGAATGATATTATTATTCGTTAAGATATATTTAGTTTTGTATGCGTGCAAAAGCTGACCAACAAGAATTAGCATTACCTACTGTACATATAGTCTAGTATCGCCAGTGACTTTCGTTTCAGGCTGCTTATCGCCGTTAGCAATCGCCTTTTCCCTAATTACCACTAATGACACTGATAATAATAATAAATGCAAAATATTCTGCAGAACGCTTCCTAGAATATGCGAATGCGTCATACTCTAATGGCGTAATGCATTGTAATTATATAGCTTCATTATGCGCCACATCATGCACTAATTTTTAAAGAAACTTTACAGCTCCTCTCTTCAATATAACTAATTTGTTCAAAATCGGCGGACTTCACATAGGGGTCCAACGGCTGAAAACAGCGCAGAAGTAAAAAAAAAATAAAAGAATTGAAGGTGGATTTTGTAGCAATGTTTTAGACATCAAATCTGAGTTCTTGAAATCCGAATAAAGTTTTGAATTAAGGAAGAGAGATGAGTAAATTTATATCCACTAATTTATTGTACAAAACTTGCTACTTTATAATCTATCATTACTTATGTTCGCATGTCTGCATTTTTTTTATATTGTTTTCTTGCTCAATAAACAAACATATCACTTCTATTCTGTAATTGTGCAGTGATTAAATGTATGCATACCTGTGTATGGGCCCCTAAGTGGATTTGTGTGCTCTAAATTGTACACATGCATTATTTATGAATAAATGCATGTGCAGCCAATGTGCATAATTATGTTTTTGCATTAGGCCCTACATTCAGAATGCAATTTTATGCACAAGTTGTAATATTTGATGAATTAAATATTGTCATGATAGAATTGAAAGAGTTTGAAGCACCTGCGGAAATAGACAAAGGACCAGATTGCAACAGGGTATCATTCCAGAAGAATGAATGAGTGATATATTCATTGGGAGACCCAGCACCTCGGATATCAGATCCACCACCTGAATTCTGAGATCCAGGGGCGTCAATCCTCCTGAGTGACAGAGGCAAACCACCGATCCCAAGTGTCAGGAAGGCTAGATATTCCCCTTAGACTTTACCTTATATTGGAGGCATTTGTCTCCAGATACCGCTAGCTGGACGGTTTTGTGTCTGTGTCCGAAGGTTCGATAGTCCGATAGTTGCATGGTGCTGGTCGATAGGTAATAATATTGCGGTTTTAATGGAAGCTAGTTGATGTAAAAAATTATGCTTGGCTGGAAGCTGGATTGCACCATTTTCTTCATTCATCCAGCTTCTATTTAGGCATGATTCTTTTTATATAAATCCAGTTCCCAGTTTTACACATTCTTTTCATCAACTAATCCAGCCTATTTAAATTAGTATCGGAGCATAGAATCTTCGGTCTATCGGTTCTTTCTTTGGACAATCAAACCTTCGGACTATCGAGCGGACACCATCTGGACGCCTCTGTTGAGATCCGCCACCTAAATGCAACAATAACCGACAACAACCTAGTTCCGCACATTTTATGCTTATCCGAGTAGAAAATAGATGACAATATCGGTATGGACTCCCATAATGCAATTGTAAATAGGCCTCTATTTAGAGATCCGACACCTCTGGATGAGCAATTTGGCTTGCACCTTCCTTCAAAGTCTCCCGCCTGAATCATGGCTGCGTGCTTGGACGTCTCTCAGATGAAAAGTAGCGCCATTGCATTGAGAGGAGATGGTTGGCGGATGACTGTGATCATAAGTACATCGTAGGTATAATTATATGACTTAGTTCTCCTCCTTTCCGTAGATCTATGTCAACTCACTACTCCCCAGGGCCCAGGGTGTCTCTTCAGCATAGCCCTGAATTAATGGTCCAAAATTTTAAATCGCCGGACATCAGGGGAGAATACTATTAATTCCCGAGACAATCCACAGAGAGATGCATCGCTTCCCTGATACAAAAGTCTCCGGTAATTGTGTCGTTTCGCGGCTGATCAAAGCGAGAACCAAGAAGGGGCGATATATTAGTCTTGACTGAGCGATACCTGCTTCATTGAAGCGATGAAACCATTCAACAATCAACAGTACTATCGACTAATCCCTTACTGACGATCATACGATTCAGTCCTAACACAGTTCCTGGTAATCATCATGCGTCATGCCACCAAGAAAATTCTGAACTTTCATTTTTTGGTTGTCACCCTAACATACATTGTATGTATGCATGTATACATGGAAACGTACATACATGTATAAGTTAAAACATACATATAGGGGGAATTGTCCGGGGGCAAATGTCCTAGTCAAAATGGGGGCAATTGTCCGGGGGATTGTCCTACACTCGTTTTTTACAAACGGTATTAAAGAATATATTTACTTACTTACTTCAATTGTTCATAACGTACGTCTCGTTTTGCAAAAAAATGGCGATTGATGTGATGTCTTGAGCCGCACGTCATTGTCCGATGGTCTGCAAAAATCAAATCACTGAAGTAATTTGGAAGATTATGTTTTGGTATATTGTTTAGTTGCTGGTATTATTACGACTTCACTGGTTTTAAAGTGCACGTATATGTAAATGGCTGTCAGAGTTCTGTCAGCGATATTTTGTCAATAAACGGATATACGATACGATACGTTTGAGATGTGGCTAACCTGAAGAGGCATTTTAATTGTGCCAAAATTGCACTTTCGGTTGCATTTTTCTAGTTGCGGGGAAAAAACGGCATAGACTATATATATGAGGAGGGCGCCATGTGTTATCCTATTCCTTCACAGACACGATTTTGGTGGCCGTGTCCGTTTAACGCGGATAACGTTCGGTAAGAGTCAGGTTAAGCATCGTGAGGGTCGGTTAGGGTCAGGTTAGTCGTCGTGAGGGTCGCTTAGGGTTAGAGTTAGTGTGGTTTTTAGTCATATGCAAAGCAGGGCATCCTCCGCGCATTTATAGTCTATGCTGTGGTTCGGACATATGTACTGTAGAAAAATACCCCCGAAAGTACAATTTTTTTCAACAGGAGTCTGTATCAGCGTTCACGAGCGCCTTTAGTAGACTACATAGGGACAAGACGGGACAATTACCCCATGCAATTCACATCTGATCAGTTTGAACCACCCTCGGGCACTATTTTTGTGGGCGTGTATGGGAAACTCAAACTGAATAGATGGTTAAGTGTATTATTTTCTGCTGTTAGTGAATTATGCAGCGACACCTTCAGTGAAGTCACAGTTCGCCGGCACTGTGCTACTGGTGACACCTGGTGTTTAGCTATGGGTGAAACAACTTTTGGCTGTCAAGATAAAATGACCAAAAAAGCTTCAATGTTTATTCTTTAGGTAATTTATCGTTTTAGTGTCACAAATTCTGACCACTGTCCCATAGCTTAGCAGAAGCCGAATTGATGAAAAGAATCATGTTGAAGTAGATGTTGGATGTGATGAAAAGAATCATACATAAATAGAAGCTGGCTGTGAGGAAAAGACTCCTGCTTAAGTATAAGCTGGATGTGAAGAAAATAATTATGTTTAGATGCATGGGAGTTGGATTGATGAAATAATTATGTTTAAATGGAAGCTGAATGTGATTAAAAGGATGAAAAGAATTGCGTTTAAATGGAAGCTGGATTGATGAAAGTATTGTATTGATGTCACAACAGGCAATCATGCTTGAAGCTGCCATAATCAATTGCAATGAATTTGGGACATTAAAATGATAAAAAAACCTTCTTTTACCCCAAACAACGCTTCTGATTAGCAATCTTGATGGTAAGGTAGTATTTAAAGGTGCTTACATAACAAAATGGTTGATAATATGATGATTGATTTCGGCTTGACCAATGTCCCCAAAATTAAGTAAATTATAATCACACTCCAAATTCATGAAATTCTACTTGAAAGCTAAGCACGGTTAACAAGCTTATTCACAAGTGGTGAGTCATGTCAGAGGGGTTGTCCAGAGGTTTTTAGGGAAGATCAAAGTCTGGTCACCGGAGGACTGACAGAGAAAGAAGACCTTCTATTATGAAATGCGATAACGAATTTGTTGAATTTTGTGACTAATTGATCTTGTAGCCCAGAGATTAATGAGGTGCATCTGGCGAACATTACATCACGAAATGTCTCGGAAAATCGAAACAGTCCTCATTGATCTGAGTGGGACGCTACACATTGAGGACTCAGCAATTCCTGGCTCGCTGGAAGCACTCACAAGGTGACAGAACTGTGGAATCATGTATATATACATTAGGGCATAACCGAGTAGACGATTTCCACCGAGTACCGAATCCGAGTATTTGGATGAAGTATTTTCCGGATCCGAGTACGAACCGAATTGTAGTAGCAAATCTGGCCAGCGGCAGCGAGTAGCATCTGTGGCCAAAGCGTAGTTAGCCTGCCACGTGCACAGCTACGAAGAACTATCTATAGTCAATGCTGAGTCTATAGTAATATCCTTCATATAGCGTATCTAGGCTATAACAATATATTTTTATTTAATAACTTTATTTGTGAAAAAAATGTAAAACCTTGTTATAAAATTAGAAATATGAAGTTATTAACGACTTCTTTACTCTCTAATGTTTACCGGAAAGTGGGTGGAGCCAATTCAAGTGGGAAAATTACTGATTTGGTTGCCACCTGAGGAATGCAACCCAAACATTCAACACAGCAAACAGTTACAAAAACGATTTTGTGAGGTCATGTCTCAAAGAATTGTTATAAAACAAACAACGTATTGATTCACATCCTGTGTACAATGTGTCTGCCACCAGTAGCCACACATATTTTGAGTCTATTTTGCAAGTTTTGGTGACCTGGTTGTTGGAGCCATTGCATTGGTGATAATTTGCCCAGGGACACGACGAAAAGCGAAGAGGTTCAGATCTTCTTTAGCAATTCTTTTAACAGACGTGCGGCTGATGTTAAACTCTGCAGAAATTCGCCGAGCACCGAGTTCATATCTGATGTTGCTATTCTGTGAGCAAATAAGTTCGTCAACATGCTCGATATTTGTTCGGGTGTGGATAGATAGATTTCTGCCTTCCGCTGCCCTTTCGACGTTCCACAGCCCACCCCTATTATCAAGTGCTCAGCTCCAGTGATTTCATTGTGAGCATTGATTAAAGCTTTGGCTCCAAGATCATGGCCATGATTCATCAAGTGTCTGTATGCGCATTTTATCTGTCATGGACACCTTGCCCCTGTTTGTTTTGTTACAAATGCTATCATAAAATGATTAATCGCAAAGTATTTTTATTCACCAATTTAATCAAAAACTTGCTGGATGATGTAAAAATGAATTCCATATGCGATAATTTCCAGTTTCTTTTCTCAATAATAATAATTATGAAGTGTGTTTTATTCCAACTACTTGAAATGTGATTTCATAAATTCGCTCTTTATAAGTTTTTGTGGCATTAAATGTTTTTTGACCATCAAAAATCGGTGGTTGCACTCATTAAAAGTGATATAACTTTTGCTCTCTTTAAATATTTTAAAATATTTGAGCAGTTATATGGAAATATGAATTGGCTTTGAGCCTGTAAAATTTCATTTAATATTTCATATTTTTGGCCGAAATATTAGAAAATAACCGCAGGGGTGTACTTTTTGGCCCACCCTGTATGTAACTGGACACCTAACAAACATAGCAATGATGCCATACCCTCTCCCAGACAGGCCTTTTACCACATGCCACTTTGGCCTAAAATACCAGCCAGACGGATGAGATCTCTGTGCCCAGGGTAATTAAGCAGGCACTACGACTTACTCTGCACAACAGCTTTCCCACGTTTTGTACTAGCACTTGCCTACGGTATGGGTAATCTGAAGCCACGTGCTATGGGAATGGAATGCTGTCCTTCACAGACCCAATGATGTTGCTGTCGTAATTTTGCTCTTAAAGACTGAAAATAATATTATAAAATAATAAAATTTAAAAATGTTTTTTAATATCGGTGCTGATTGATTATCTTACTGATATCCAATATCTCTATAATCGGCGCCGATTATGAGTGCTGCCGATGTATCGGTATGGCTCTAAATATCGAGTGCTCATTGTTCTAAATTAATATTCTGAATAGAAATAAATGTAATTTTGAGTGCTAAATGTTATAGGTTAATAATTATTCTAAATAGAAATAAATGTTTGCTATATGTTCTGAATGCTTTAATGTTCTAGGTGTGTCGTCGACATTTTAGGTTACGCGAATCTAACGTGAAACTGAAGTTTGTGACAAATACGACGAAAGAGCCACTGCGTCTGTTACACGATAAGTTGACACAGATCGGTTTCAAAATCAACAGAGACGAGATCTTTACTTCGCTAACTGCAGCACGAAATCTAGTGAGTGGAAGAGGGTTGAGGCCACTCCTATTGTTGGAAGAATCAGCCAAAGAAGATTTTACAGGTATCTGCGCATAATGTGGACCGTAGATTCTGTTGGGTTCAACACAGACCCTTAAGTAATTGTAATCTGTAATTGACAATTTTCGATGCGCTGCTGACCCAAGCCAGCAGCTAGGTTCAAAATAAGTAGGTCTTTAAGGGCTTCTGAGGGAGACTGTTCTAATTCGAGGGACCCACGTAAAGAAAGTTCCTTAGGCCGTAGCATTGAGCATGAGTCTCTTATTCATATGTACATTTATATGTGCACTCGGAGCCGTTGTTTGTCCAAGTCCGAGTTTGTACAGAGTACTACATTGTCATTCTTGGTCCAAAATTTTTCATCTAAAATTACAAATGGTTTCTACAGTGTAATGTGTTGTATTTTTTAGATGGAACCTAAATATCAAAATTTTCAATGTGCTGAAAATTAAATTTTGTTGATTTAGGTGTAAGTGACGAAAATCCAAATGCGGTGGTTGTTGGATTGGCACCTAATGTCTTCAAGTACGACACTCTCAACAATGCGTTCAGGTAGGTCGTTTCTGGTACGCCTCTTGTCATTCAACCGCTGGTCCTTCCAGCGGGAACTCTGCCTGCTCAACTTTTGCAACTCTCTTAAGGAATCTGTCTTTTGCTTTAAGCTCCAATGTCATTTTTGAACTCTTCTAGTTAATTTCCAAAAATTCAATAGTTTGTGGTATTGGGAGAGTTGAAATTCGTTTCTGCACTCTAAGTTAATTCCCAAGAATTACCTTTTGGTTTAATTGAAACCTCTGCCCCAGCACAGCTTTCAATGGTTCACAATATCTTATTTGCTTTGTTAGTCAAAACAATTTCTTTGTTTCTTTATCGGTTTTCATTCATAACACTTCAGTTTTTGTTAAGTCAATATTTTTTTACTATGATAATCTGAAAATAAAATTAAAGAGTTTTCTAATAATAATTATAATTTCTAATAATAAAATATCAAGCAAGTAAGAATAATTATTATTCTTAATTGCTCGATATTTTATGTATGTAAGTACGTAAGAAATTCTGATCTTGACAGGGAAAAATTTTTCAACCCCCAGTTTGCATTTGACAATTCAGACTCTGCTCTAAGACAGAAACTTGTCTCTTAAAAGTTTTAATGTTTGTCTACCTACACCCTTTCATGAGGCCAAAGCCTTCATGTTTTGAAAACGCTTTACAATTTACGTTGTTATGTTAGTCTTTGTTGGTATTTGCGCCATGATAGTTGTCGTAACTTATTACGGTTGTATTCTGTAGAGCGTAATTCAAGATTTACGGTCTGTTGTGTAAATTGTAATTTTTAGGTTGCTGTTGGATGGTGCTCCACTGATTGCCATTCACAAGGGAAGATACTACCGGAAGAAGGATGGACTTTATCTAGGACCAGGTTGGTAGTCTATGAAAAGACAACACGTTGAATGCATTTATTGTGACTGTTCTGAGAGTTTTGTTGTTGATGCTGTGCGTGGATTTCTGTGGCTACGCCATGGTGGTTGTGGTTTTGGTTTAACGACATTGTGTGATAACAAAGATCGGTAGCGTCGCCCTCCTCCTTTCTCCAGATTTGGGACTGGCACTGAGGTGTGGAAGTGACTGATGGCATCCTTACGAGTAAAGCATAATATCAAAAGAAATGAAGAAACTGTTAGCACACATTATTATTCTGCTCATAGTTTGAATGTCACCCTTAAAAGAAGTATGAAAGAAACTGTTGGCGTTTTCTATTTATGGTAGTTTCAATTTAATGACACAGTGTTTGGGACGAACTGAGTTTGAATTTCTTGCCGAGTCCAAGTATCGAGTTGAATTTTGCAGAGTCCGAGCGGAGTTTAAAATATTTATAAAAAGTCTCCTTCTCTTTATTGTTAGTTTGCACAGATGTTGTGAATTTTTTTAGATTTTCATTAGGAAATAGTATTAACTAATAAGTACTAATAGTAGCAGTATGTGTTTTTAGTTAGGTCGATTGTGGTTTTGTACATTAGAAAATCTCATTTTTGTTTTAAAAACAGAACAGTGGAGAGATAAAAACTCGGGGAGCTATTGTTTGTCCAAGTTTGTGACGAGTACTACAAAACTCGAGCTGAGTTCCGGTTCGATCCCTACACTGTGTAATGACAAAGATCACCAGCTTCGTCCTCCTCCTTTCTCCTGGTTTTGGACTGGCGCTGTCATGGTCAGACACTCACAGGTTGGGCCTTTTCCTCTGCAGGTTCGGTCTGTATCTCTGGAACGACCTGTGACTAGATGGACGGTCATCAGCGTCAAGTCAGGAAATGTTTTCTGGTCGTCTTAAGACATTTTTTCCCCGGGTTCCTAGTTAGCAGTGCCGTGCATCCTTGTGAGTTCCTCAAAGGGCTGTATAGAAGTGCTCTCATACATACATACATATCTGCTCTGGGTTCATCTACCTGGAATGACCTTCCTCCATCATTTTGTCCAGGTCCCTTTGTTGCCGGGCTGGAGTATGCTGCCGGGGTGACGTCGGAGGTCGTGGGCAAGCCAGAGACAGCGTTCTTCCATGAAGCGCTTCGAACTACTCAGAGCAAGCCGAGCACAACTGTCATGATAGGTGATGTGAGTATTAAACTGGTAGACTTAATACTAAGACCGAAATACCAATACCCAAATATCTCAGACGTTTGGTAGAGATGTATGAAGATGTTAGGGGTAGAAAGTCGTGGTTGGTTGGCTAGTGGCAGTTTAACGACACTGTGATAACAAAGATAATTGGTGTCGCCTTCCTCCTTAGCAGCAGCATGGGACTGGCACTGTCAGAAAGAGAAAACAGAGGGAGGTTTCATAAGGGTTTTAATTGATGTTGGTGAAAGATGTTATGTTGCAGTAGTTCTAGTATTGTTTAGACATATATTCGTATTCATGCATCTGTTATTGTTGCTATAGGATGTTCGTGATGACGTGGCTGGAGCTATGAAGGCTGGTCTGTTGGGCATCCTTGTAAAAACAGGCAAGAAGGGAATTCACTTGCATGCTCATTAATATTCCCAAGAATATTAAAATTAGAATATTAATATTCCCTAGAATATTAATGAGTGGGAAACCAGAATATTCATGCACAATTCATAGAATATTGATCTGCAAGAAACTGAAATATACATGTGAAATACTTGAATATTTATGCATTAATTGAATATTAATCTACGGGATACAATTTAAAGATACTGTGTCAAGACAATGATTATGGTCACCTTTCTCCAGGCTTGGGACTGGTACTACCAGAGTGCAGGCATTGGCAGAATTATAGGCACCTGACTTTCCATTTCCCTGAGAGGTCTTTAGGGCTCGACTCAAATCTCACCTGTTTATGAAGGCATGTCCCTGAGGAACTGATGTAGTTATTGTCATAGAATGCTTTTCTTATCGTTTGCTGACCGTGTTATTGTAGACGCATGGCTGCATTTTATATTGTCCGCCTAATAATAATAATATCAAATTTTTTAGTGGGCTTCTGTAAAATTGAGCCGGCTCGGCTATGATGAGTACACAGACTGTACACTGTTGGTGGGAAAATGAGATGGTGCTGGCCACCAGCCTTTGTAAGAAAGTGAAGTCGCTGACACTTCATACCCGTGGATGGCTGCCTAGGGGCTAGTAGCGTAAAGGACTGCTTTTCTCTCCTCCTTCAATATTTAGAGTACGAGTTTTTTTTAAAATCATGATAGAAGTAATTTTATTCAACTATTATTCTCAGTTAGGCTAGTTTTTTTATCCATTATTTCGAATTTTAACAAATTCCCATTTTCCTATTAATTTGCGCATTTCTGTTTTAAGAATCTTCTGTCATTATTTCATTATTTTGAAGCTATTATTTCAGTGGAGTGACATTTTTAACGTTTTCAGGCAAGTACAGAGAAGGCGATGAGATGACCATATCTCCTCCACCGTCTGCTGTATGCAGTGATTTCCAGGCTGCAGTCGACTACTTAATAAAAAACTTTCTTTCATAGCAAGTAACTGTTTGTTCTTATCATGAAACATCAATGGAATCGACAACTGGATCAATTTGCATGCAATTCAACATTTTAGTTTCTTTGCTGTGTTGAGTATCATGAGTTAGCATGGTAGCCCATCAGACCAAGTAGTAAAACCATCCAGTGTATTCGAGATTTAGGGGTCTGCGATCAGCAGGACAGTTTTCAAAGGTTTGATTTTTTTTGGAAAGATTTGCAGTTGATGTGATATGCTGTGTTGTTGACTACAGCTCCATTATATAGGCTTCATCTGTGGTTTGGTTTATGGAAATTGTTGGGTTGGTGCAGTTTGCAAAGAGCTAAATAATGATCAAACTGCTCAAGACATTTGAAGCATTCACTGCCGATCTGTAGGGGTTCCTTTTCTGTACGCACTAAATAAATCTCTGCATCGTGTTGGAATTGTTTTTTTTAGATTTCAACAATAAGTTTATATTTGTAGCAGTAAAATGACCATGGTACATTAACCATGCAGTCGCTAGGAATATGTTATAATGGCAACTAAAAGTGCTTTGAAAATTAATAAGAAGAGCAGTCCTTTATTAAAGGTAACAAAAGAACATGTGTATGAGGTGTTCGCAAGTTCGCAACTTCAGTGTCTTGGCCTGTCACTTCCATTGTCTTGAACTCGCCATATGAGGGGTGAGTGGCCAGTCCTCTTCATTGCCATGTCGTCTTCCCACTGACAGTGTACTTATAGCCAAGTCGGCTAGGAGGTGCAGGGAAGGAGAAATCTCTAAACAATTTTCTGCCATGGTTGACAGCTAACCACTTTTGTCATATTGGCACAGTGGTGAAAGCAGTTACAGAAATAAGTGTCATCTGGTTAAGATTTCTCTAAAATTTATTTCGATTTCTCTAAAATTTATTTCCTTCACATACACGATTTTATGGCTATCAGTTTGACTTCAACAGGGCTTCCTGAACTGCATCCTGCATACAGTGTCTATAATCCACAACATTTTCTTCCGAAGCACTTTCATCAACACCCTCCTCACCTGCCTCTGCCTCTTCTGCATCTTCTATCGTTTCCTCATCCTCTGGAATCTCCACGCTGATGTTATATCGTCTTGGATTCTCGTCGTCTCGACTCAACACGAACCGACACTCGACTGTCTCACCCTTGCTTACGAGCAATGCATCGGGGAGAACGATAACAGTCTGGCACCAGTGCGTCGACGGGACATCTGGTCCTGTGCTCAGTGTTGTTGGGCTTCCCCCATCGAACTTCACCTCAAACCAAACGGCAAATCCATGTAAAAGGTCGTTCTTGTTTATGACGAACTTTGGCATCGCGTAGACGTTCTTAACATCCTCCGCATCGACAAACATCAGATCCAACTCAATCACAAGGTAAGGGTCCGACAGACAGTCACTCGATTTGACGCTCATGATCTGCGGTTGGGACAGGCGGGTCGCCTTCGCGCTCGGCAATGCGGGGGTGAAGTCGAATCCATATACATTCTTCCAGTAATCGAAGTTTGAGCGGTGGAAATCTTTCAACGCCACCGGACACATGTGAAGGGTTGCGGTCGATGGTATCATTACCCCGTCTGGGGACAGAAACCGGTCGCGCGCAGAAATAACCGAGTTCAGCATAGACTCGTGGAGCAGGTAGAATCCCATCCATTCCGAGATCAGGACGTCCGCTTTGATGTTTTCCGGCAGAGTGACGTCCTCCGCTCGGCCTTGAATGACTGTGACTCTGTCGCTGTATCCGTTCTTGGCGACTATTTCGCGACACAGTTCAGCGATGTCGCTTGCCTCAATCGCAAAAACCTAGAAACGATGATATGACTTAAGTGAAAACTTGTAAAATGCAAAGCTCTTCCAGAAAAAACTCATGTCTGCACCATTAATGACATAATGATCATTGGATAGTACTGCTTAATAAGTCAACTACTTCAGCATAGCCTCGGACTTACACCTGTATGTACAGCAACTTTTATTAGACTGGATCAGAGTCAAGGTTGAACAAGATAGTGTATACCTTTGCAATATCAACCTAATCAAGGAGTTGGAACCCTGTTGGGACTGGGTTGTAATGCCAAATTCAGAGAAGAAGAAGGCAGGGGTCCAGAGTATGTCATTTTTACAGACATCCTTTATGCGTGAATCCCAATGGATATGCCTTCGAGTGTTTGAAGAAGGCATCACTTGAAAGGCGGCAGGAATACTGTTCCATGCAATTCAACGGAAGAGAAGATTCCTCTAATCTTGCTTATTGTTAATTTCCATTGTTTAACTACCTTAATTTATTTATTTTATATTTATTCTGAAATTGCATATCGCCCTTCTTTCCACATTTTTTGCTCAGAATGCACACGCTTCGACGGCCAATTGTAGTTGTACTGCAGAGCAATTGTGCGCAAAAGACCTACTTGATCTGCATAGTGACGCATTCAGCACACACTGAGCGTTACGAGCCGACCGTTCTAACCAATCAGCCACCATGCCGACATCTTATCCTGTCAAGAGCTGTTGACATTGTCCTCATTCTTTTCCAAGCTTGAGACAGGCACTCCGAGAGTACAAACAGTGATGAAGGGGCAAGGGTTCCAACAGTTTATCTTATGGCTGCCAGGGCCATTGGCATTACCAGAGTAAAGACAATGGAAGTGTTCTAATCTTACTGCACTGAGCAACATGATCTCACCTGCTTTGCTCCTGCCTTAGCCACAAGCAGCGACAGAATTCCGGTGCCTGCTCCAACATCAACAACGACCTTATTGCGAAAGACCTCGTTGTTTTTCTCTATGAAATTCTTGTAGGCAGTTACTCTCGGCTCATCCTTCAGCATCAATTCGTGCACGAGAATATCACCGTAACTTTTGAAGTAGCCATCAGCTTGCGAAGCCATTGCTACGCCTGAGAACAAAAAAGTTATATTGAAAATTACAAAAAAACTATAGTTTGAGGTAGATATCACAACAGCAGAAGCATCTGGAACATGGTAGCCGATTGGTCAGAGCGATTGGAATGACTCGATTGGGAATACTACGGCGCCATAAAAATTGTCTTTATTGTTATTATTAATGGATCTGAAGGTTAATGGATTCATAGCCTACTATAATCGTTCGCATGGGCAAACTGAAATAAGACAAAGCAATACTACTACGTCAAACAACAACAGAGGTTGCTTTTACAAGTAGATGCATGATTATTATGATCGCGCTCCAGCGAAGCATTGAAGCAACAAACACGACTGCCTAAACTACGAGCCACAACCCACGTGTGACGAACACGAGGCTTGCCCAAAAGCATTTTGTTTATTCGTTAAACCAGAAGGCTACATTTCTGTTATACTGTAAATCCTGTTAAACTATAAATCCTATTAAATTCTGTGCAGTTTTACCAGTTACACATGTAATTTAAAATTGACAAATTTCATAATATCAACAAATTATCACAACCGGAAGCGTTGATCATATTCTCGGATTAAAAGAGAAATAGACTCGAATTTCCAGATTTTTCGAAAGGTGAGTATCTAGACTAATTTAAAATAATATGAGAAATGAAATGAAAATAAATCATAAATGCATACGTTATATAGCGATGATTGACTCTTACCTGCTTTTATCGGGTGACATTCACCACCGCTAAACGTGAATTAGGTGAGAATTAGGCCCACTAACGCCCCGAAAATGATAGATACGACAAGTAAGTAAGTATCCTTTAAAGTATAAATTAACTAAGTTGCGGTTTTGACAGCTTGGTGTAATGGTGTTCTCATTAAACGAAAATTGAATTGAATTGAATTCTTTTAAACTAAGCGCACGTGCAAATAATTGTATTCAACGGCCACAGAACAAGATCATAGTTTCGAAGTAGGCCTATATATAGCCTACACAGATAAGCCCCTATCGATTTACAGAATTACTTTCAATCAGCTTAGATATTACGATAAATTGGAAGCATGAAAGGAAGCCCTATAGCTGTCTATCAATTCTATTATCGCGAACATTATAACAGAAGCTAATGATGTATGGATCGTGTTAGCTTGAAATTCAGGGTCGTGGACAAAACCCCTCTGACAAACCCTCCCAGTCAATTTTTCTTAGGATTATTTTTAGGAAAACAAGTAAATTCTGTGATTATTTGGTTTTCAAATAGGCCTACTATGGACGCAATGTTGAGCACAACCACAGTCTTTAGACATGATTGTGACATATGTTTCTTTAAGGCCTAAGCCAACCGTGCAGCAATTGATATTAAGAATGTTCTTTTAAGTTAGCATTTGATATAAATCTCAGAAAGTATCTCCTTTTGCTATAGATTATAATTTAAAGTAAATAACTTACATGTAGGTTACTATAGTTTCAATAAAAATCAGGTTAAAGAGTTAGGCTATTAATGATGTGATCAATCATATAAATGTATTCTGCCGGTGACCGGACAATTCGGCGCCGGACAATTTTTAAAATATTCAGAATTGTAGCGAAATAATATTCTCCATAATATCCAGAACATGTTTGGTTATTGTAGAGTCATAGTCAACACATAGGGGACCGTGTCTCCTTCTAACCTCCGCTGTAGAAAAAAAACTAAAGAATGTTACAAATTACATCGATTTCGGTTTCTGACTCGCATGGTACATACTAACGGCAGTAGCAGTTGATAAATCTATATCTTAATGTCACTATACTCTTTAATCGAAATTACTCAAAGTCAGTATTCTAGGGCTGTTGTCTTCACCAGTCTCTATATTAATCAGATATGTGCTGGATAATATGGAGAAAAGTATTTTGTTCCCATTCTGAATATTTTCAAAATTCCAGTTACTACATACCGATATCTGGTCTAAATACACTTACAAACTCATCTGGCGCCGAATTGTCCGTGCGTCGAGTCCGGGCGCCAAATTATCCGTGCGCCGAATTGTCCTCGCCGAACTGTCCGGCACCGAATTGTCCGGCACCGAATTGTCCCAGAACCATACTGCTTCACTTTCGTAGCCTACAGTCAGATTAACAACACCGGTTTCACTCATTAGATTACATTTGTAATTTGTTTGCATTTCTTTGGAAGTTTAAAAATGTTTAAAGATTTATTGTCGGCTGCTAAGAATTGTCAACAGCATTATGATTATAAAAAACTCTCACAAGATCTTGGGGATGAGGTGTCAGAAGAGTTCAATGCACAATTTAAGAGAAGAATTCAAACCGACAAACCTACTGAAAGGTCATACTTGGACTTTGTCTAACTGCAACGTTTCCTAATATCACTGACGCATTACATATTTTTATCAGTTTTCCAGCATCAATGGCTTCTGATGAAAAAACTTTCAATGCATTGCAACAAATACAAATTTACCATCGTTCAACAATTGAACAACAACGGTTGAATGGACAGAAAAATACTTACTTAATTAATTACTTTATTTTATTACTGAAATTTAGCACCGCCCTTCCTCCAGCATTTTTTGCTCAGAATTGCATACACGGTGCAATTGAAGTTGTATACTGCAGAGGAATTGTGCGCGAAGGACTTGCTCAAGGTCCCTACACAGTGACTCCCCGAACGAAGGTCGAATCCACTCGCTCAGCGCACACTGAACATTACGGGCTGACGTCTCGAACCTTTCGGCCACCGTGCCACACGAAAAGTAGATTTCTCGAAATATAATGGAATCATTTACGAAACAAAAAAGGATGAAAAGCATTTGTTAAATAATAATGCTTAAATTAAAATTTATCTTAGAGTTTTGTCGTTTTGATCTGCAATATTATTAAGACGAAGAGTTAGGGGACTGAGGGACGTAAATGTTGCAAATGGCCCGGGCCTCCTCGAACCTCTGAATGGGCATGTCCATAATTAAGTAGCCGTCTATGAGTGTCTGCACGAAGAAGCACGTCCGCCACTGTTCGTAGTCTGACAGTGCCAGTCCCAAGCCTGGATAAAGGATGAAGACGACGCTAATGATCTTTGTCGTCACACACTGTCGATAAATTGAAACTACACTGTCTGTACAAAATCACGGATATGTAGGCCTACGACTGGTCTATCAAGCTCAGTCCGTCCTAATAGTTCGATCGCTAGATGCCTCTAATCTTCGTAATTATCTGCGTTCACATAAGCATTCAATTGCAGAGTGACTGGCGTTTTTCATTTCGTTGAGTCCATCGTTTAATTAATCCGTCTCATGTGTAGCCTAGTTGAAGCTTCGTCATGGTTCTATCTTGCGACAAGCTAGCAACCTGTCATTGACAGAGTAGAGGCCACCTAGCGTTTGATGTGACCGTTGTGACGACAGCCGTGCCAACGTCATTTCCGGATCCGGTCGGCTGCGGTAATGGCGATAGGTGACGTCTTTGCCGATGAGCTTAGCCGTTGTTTGAATGAACGACGGTTGTCGTAAGATGTCGCCACTCTTCGACTCCAAAACTGCATCCACAATCGCCACATCAATAGTTCACCCTAAATTGGATTACTGTAATTCCATTCTCCTCAATATAGACACCACCCAATTAAACAGCCTCCAAGCCATTCAGAATGCTCTTGCCCGTGCTGTCACCAAGACCCCAAAGCATCACCATATCACTCCTGTCCTCAGATAACTCCACTGGCTCAAAATATCTGAACGGATCGAATATAAGGTCGTTTCACTCATCTACAACACACTGCAATCCTCACAGCTCACATATCTCAGTCAGTTGTTGACGATTCAGCCACATCGTTCAACCCGTTCCTCTTCCAGCCTCACACTACTTCGCCCTCCCGTCACATCATCACTCCAATTTGCAAATCGCTCCATAGCCATTGCTATCCCGCCTCTTTGGAACAAACTTCTTCCAGCATTAAGACAAATATCCGATCCGTCCTACGAATTTACAAACACCTCACCTCTTGCTATCTCCCCACAGGTTTTTCACTCACAACTCAAAGCATTGCTCTTTCGAAAATCTTATCCTGATTCCTCCTCTTCCTCCTATCTCCCTCGCCGTTTCAATTCCAAACACCATCCACCTTAGCCGTCTACCTGTCTGCCTGCCTGACACTCTGGATTTGACCCCCTGCCTATCGATTCTGTTTTGATTAAGCGCCTGTGAATAGGCTGGTTCCCGCGACTTCGCTTTTGTGGGCGCTGTAAAAATGTGGAGATTACGATTACGATGGTCTATAAGTGGTCGTCATGCAAATATACGATGAACTGTAAAGATCCTCATTCTAATACTATGGCGTGCGTCGGCATGTAAGTGCATGCGTTCAGAGGCGGAGACTTGAGGGAAACACAAGGAGACGGTCTCCTCCAAAATTTCAGGCTGAGGGGATGGAGCAATATTTAGCAATTATTAGACATTTCCACAGTGTTTTCCACTGATGATCGTTTTTGCAGCGTCCGTACACGTTTGAGAATCGAGTTGTTTTCGACCTCTCCCCCAAACCCAGGTCAAAGTCTCCGCATATGTAAGCGTGTGTGCTTACGTTTTGTGTGCGCCTAGATCTGTGTGTGTGCTTGTGTGTGTTTGTGTGTGCGCGTGCGTTTAAGTGTGGAGGTATTTGTGTGTGGAAAATATAATCATTATACGGTTCATCTGTAAAACTAGAGACGTTTACATTTGTTACTGATTACACAGGCAGTTTCAAAGGGGTGATTTGGTCGTATATACATGTATACCTCGACGAGTTTTGGGGTGCAATCTTCGCGCCAAAACGAAGAAGGGTTCATATAGAAATAGTGACATTGGGTGTATCCATGTAATAATAATTATGTGGATATTATGTGATGTTCTTCTGTTGTCAAAAAATTCGTCGACAGAAACTTCTGACTCCTAGATCAGGATCTTCACAGAAATCTGGACCATATTATAGGCTCTAAAAGAAAGTTCAATGGGGCCCCGTTTACCTGTCGGGGACCATTTACGTCGCCGGATCCCTCTAACCCCCTATCGGTGGGCCTGACCCGACTGTCCAACCAATCTCCATCTGAGAATTGGTCGCACCATGGACACAGTTCTGTTCCACCCATTTGTTGTGCATGCCACTTGTCTCTTTAAATTATAACCGGTTGAATCATATTCCAGTCCATGATTTTGTGCTGTCCCTGGACTCTTACCACAAGATTCAATTCCAGCGCATCTCGGAGACTAATCAACTGACTCTTCGGAACATTGCCACCGCTCTCTGAGATAATAATATTATGCTGAGGTGACACTTCAGACAATTGTAACATTACTCATAATGATAATAATAAGCGATTATAGTGGTGATAGTAGATATAAAATAATGATAATGAAAGTGATAGTAATAATAATAATAATCTCTCACATCTCTGGATATTGTTTGTATCGCCTGAATACTATTAATTAATATCTCGGGCACAAATAATAATAATAATAATAATAATAATAATAATAGTTGTAGTAGTAGTAGTAGTAGTAGTAGTAGTAGTAGTAGTAGTAGTAGTAGTGGTGGTGGTGGTGGTGGTGGTAGGTGGAGTAGGGGAAGTAGTAGCAATAGTATTATAGTCATTATTATTATTATTATTATTATTATTATTATTATTATTTCGTTATTATTATCAGTGACATAGACGATGGTTTTTATCCAGAATTTTGAACTTTGTAGATGATATACGTAGAACATAGGGAGATGAAAAGGAAACAGATATACTGAGGGACGATCTGAGAATAGAGTTCAAACGTTAACAGGGATGCTCTTGGATTAGGATAGGTGAGGCGCATATGGGGAAGCAAGACAATGTGTTTTCCCCCAATGGAGACTAAGATATTGATATTGATTATTAAGCTCCATCATCTTAGCAGACGTATTCAATCGGTGACTAAAGGCAGGCTGTGTTCAAGAACGTTTGAAAGTTTCGTAATAGAGTTATGATCATACACGTGTCCGGAGGAAAAGAAACTTCCTCGGGGTATTACGAATAACTTGTAAATGGGGTTGAAACAGGTTTCCAACCGACGGTGTAGGCCTACTGTGAGCGCATTCAATAATATAGCTGGGTTGGCTAGGGAGCGCAGGTGGAGTAAAGAAATCTAAGCACATATTTCTGGAATGGAAGGAATTTGAACTTCTTCACAGCTTATACGTTGACCATAATTTTATGAGCTTCATTTACTAGGGGCATTATCAGCTTAGTCAATCAATAAAGAGATGACGTTTGGCCATAAATAACGTCTTGGGATAAATCAGACGGTTTGCATGCAGTTGGTTAAATTTAAAGGTCAGAGGCGACGATCCTGGGGACGGGGGGGGGGGTCGAGGGTTCTGGCCTCCTCACATTTCCTGACTGTCTGGGTGTCCCCCACCTGTCAAAAGAGATCGCTGCCTCTGGCGTTGGTCTAATTATTTGGTTGATTTGAAGAGTTCAAACTACACAACAAAGGCAATGACACCGCACAGATAGGATGTCGGTTTTTAGCAAAATTGCGAACTATAGACACTTGATGTACAGTAACACGCCTACAGTTTATAGCCAGTCATTTAGTAGACGGTGAAACGGGTTAAAGCATTTTGCATGCATGCTCTCTAGCTGCGCTTTAAAGAGTTCAAGGTCCTGTGAGAGGACACTTTTATTATTATCGTGGTTAAGGCTGTGTTCCGTGTGCAATGGTTGTATAGGTATCTACGTTGAACATTTTTGCCAGTCATTTTGTTTAAGCCGGTTTCTTCAGTTTAGGATTACATTCCTTATATTTAAGGAATCGTTGAACAAGTGCCATACTTTTAAGAAAAGGGTGTGAAATATTGAAGGTATGAACTTAAAATAGTCTAATTGATTTGTGTAGATTTGTGATACCTGTGGTACCAAAGAACTAATCGGTATGTATGTGAGTAGTTTTGTGGAATTGGGCAACCCTGTTAGCGGAACAATGTGTCTCTTTTGATTCTCCATTGTCACCTATAATTGGTGAACAAAAGAATACCCTTACAAAACACGCAACACACAGATGTGACCACAGAAGGCACGTACAAAGCATGCGTGAGTTTTTATTAATATATATATATATAAATTTATATATGAATTAATATACATATATACATATATATTTATAAATTTATATATATATAAATTTATATATTAATTAATATACATAATACATATAGATAAATTTTTATATATATAAAAATTGTAATCATCCATTCGTGTAGTAATAATGATCATACCGTGGTGTGTCAGTTTTAATTAATAGTAAACTATTCCAATCGCAGTGAAGATATTATAATCGTAATCAAATATTAATATGGCGCCCCTTTAAGTTGGAGGCGCTGAAACGCTGAAGAAAAAGGAACAGCCACCCAGTGTGAAATACATTTTTTCTTGAAAGTGATTGCAAATTGATTAGAACTACTTTTATGGCTGACAATAGTTTGTGTCTGAATTATTTTTACCTAAGGTTCCATCTCGAAGGATGCTTCTATTCACTGATCTTCTCATTTTTATGGCGACATTTCTTGTTTTTTCAATACTAATGAAAGCGTTGAGAAGAAAGACCGACAGTCGACGCTATCCACCGTCTCTCCCTTCGTTGCCTATCGTCGGATCTTTGCCGTTCATCTGGAAATTTTACAACATATACGAGTATTTCATGAACAAAGCTGCTAAACTTGGGCCAATCTTTACTTTCAGAGCCGGACCAAAGTATGATGTATGCTTCTTTATCATCGATGAATAGATTGAAGAAGAGCAATTCCGTAAGCGACGAGTAGAACAGTAGAACATGCTATAAGGGGCCGTTCACATATTATATAACGCTTAAAATCTCAATTTTTGACCCACCCCAACCCCTAATAACGTTATGTAACAGCAGCTGTGACCCCCACCCTTATATTATATAACAGATATGCTACCCATCCCTACCCCACCCCAGCCTATAAGCACATTAAAAGACATACAATCGACATAATTGTATTGCACAATTTGACACTTTTATAACAATACGATGTTAGTTAGCACTTTAATAGTAGTGATTCAGCTGATAATTGCCTTTATCCAATTCAAGAACTGCAGTAAAAATCATCATATGCCCAATTAGCAATGTATCAAAAGCTACCTTAAAATTGTGTATTCTCTCGTGCCAATGATGATTAGACCGGATGTATGGAGTTCCTCTGCATCTTAATAATCGGACTTTTAATGGCGCTAAATTCACTTGTATTAATTACGGTAACTAATTGGGTAATCGACGATTGTCACCATGTATCTACATGTAGCCTAAGCCTACTATAATACAGCATGGTAATACATGGTAGTGATCGGCGTACATCCTATTTAAAAACACCATTTTAGTTTCCCTTCTGTTTTGCACTAGAAATTAGCATTACGGTATCACACACAATGGATTGGTTTAATATTGCACTATCAGGTATTTATCGATAACTTCGCAGTGCAACTCTACCTATTTAATAGCGTATGATGTATACAGAGTGCGTACTACAATTGCAATTGGGTATTTAAGCAAACATAAACTATTTACACATACTATAGAAAATTAAATCAAACATCATGATGATACCTACCGGAATAATTATTTCAAGCGAATTAATTTAAATTTAAACCAGACTCAAAACAAAGCACACAGAATTGAATTTAAGAGCGTTTAAAGCTATGCACATGAAATTGTTAAAATTGTACACAGCGAATTGTTAAAAGTGGATTTATAAAATAATAACTAAGAACGTCAAATCAATTCGCCACGTGGCAGCTAATGGTGCTAGTTTTGGTTCACAACGTATTGTGAACTTCGATTAAACAATGAAGGTCCGTGGTCATGGAATTTCCAATTGGCAAGCAAACGGGCAAAATAGCATAAGGTGAAAAAAGTTTGTTATATAACAAAACCTTCAACCTACCCCCTCCACCCTACACAATATAACGCTAACAAAACCGGAACCCACCCACCTACCCCTTGAGCGTTATATAATATGTGAACGGCCCCTAAGTTCAGAAAGGATGTGAAGAATTTTATGGATTAGCTAATCTAATTACCTCTGTGGCATAAAATAGTCGACGGAGGTGTTAATTAGCAACTGAGGGTCCGCTTAAAAGACCAAATAGACCTCAGCGAATGGAAAGCTTTCTAGTAACCGAATCGAATAAAAAAATAATAGAAGTTTCAAATAAAAATCGGAATATCGGTAGTTAGGAGAATGTAATGCCTAGGATCAAGCAACGTGATATGGGAACGCACAATTTTAATGAAACCCACTAAGTCCTGGAGGTTCCAGGGACAGCATCTGCGAGCGGTCAGTGAGGAAGGATTTGAGCCAAGGAAGTGGATACCGGATAGGCCTCAAGAAAATGGTGGTAATCGACCCGCAGATATGCTAAGTAAGCTCAAATGGCTTACAATCGATGATAATTCGTCTTCGTCGTTGCTGCTTGTATTTGTTTCAGATTATGTCTTACCCTCAATAGTAGAGAGACTATTGAAGACGCCTTGGTGAATAATTCCATATGTTTCGCAGGCAGAGCCAGCTTCCACATGGAACAAATCACGAATTTAAACGGAAAAGGTTTGCTACTAAGTAGGATCTTTAATCATCGCCTCCAAATATTATCGATGCGGAAGACAAATTCTAAGTGACCAAACTAGACTAGCAACAACAGCCTGCAGTTTAATTAACAAATGGTTGGCTCAAATCTGGAGATCCATGCATAGATAACAGGTAGCAAAATACTTAAGTCATTGCTTTCTTCATCCTGTTGAAATCGCTGAAAAATTCCTCAGGGTTTGATTGAAATCGTCATAAGTCTTTAGTGCTCTACTATGCTATGTCTCTTGAAATTAATAAATACCTGGATTCTAGCCTCACACATTTCTCTAGAAGTTTCCGAGGTTCTTGACCTCTCTCACTTCGGCTGATAACGTCCAGGATGGGGCCTTGAGAATATTTCTCGAGATTTTCAATGCACCTTGCATGAAAGTGTTCAGATACAAATGCATTTGTTCTGAAACAGGAATCATTGGCGGAGATTTTACAGATGACTTTAAGCGTAATCACAAACTTTCTTTATCTGTACTGAAAGAATTCGGATTTGGAATAAATCGCTTGATGGAGACAAGAATATTAGAAGAATTTGAGGCGATGGAGACCTTCATTCGTGCTAAAGAAGGCAATGAATTTAATCCAAGCGAAATGACTCACCTCTGTACATACAATGTCATCAAGAACATTCTACTTGGAAAGCGAGAAGACTACGAAAATGGACCCGACGATATCATGAAAAATTTTATGTTATTCATTCAAAACGCCACAGCTGCTATTGACGTTGCCCCTTCTTTGCTAAAATTACTCCCATATTTTCGCCGGAAAGTAGAACTCTGTGTAATGGTTATGTCCAGAATGTGTGACAAACTGGAAGAAGAAATTGAAAATATCAAGAAAAATGGCACAGTCGAGTGTTTCGTATCTAGTTATCTTGCAAAAGCAGGTCCAGATTATGATCACGAACAACTGATTTACACTGTCAGAGATTTGATCGGTGCTGGATCTGAAACAACTGCTACGACTCTGTTATGGTTGATGGTCTTCATTGCTAATAATCCGACAATACAGGAACGTCTTCAGAAAGAGATTGATGACGTACTTCTGAGAGATAGACTTCCATCTCTTGATGATCAGCCAAAGCTTCCGTTTGTCGAAGCTACTATTCTTGAGATGATGCGTATCAGAACGATTGTACCACTTGCAGTTCCTCACCTTACGTTAATGGATTCAGAAGTTTGTGGCTATTTCATACCATCTGGGACTCAAGTAAGTTTAACTTGAATGTGTTTATTATTGAAATATAAAACGAAAAAATTGATGATATGATTAGTTTTTTACCTCATGAATTATTAACCAAGATTTTCATTTTATTAAATTTTATTTGACGACTTAAAGCCACTTATTTGTAAATCTTTGTATGTAATAGTAAACAGTATTCCATTAGTTGAAGCCTAAGATCGTTAAACCAGATTTTCGCTGAAACAACAACCTATGTTATAACTTGCTACATTTTTACAGTGGTCATACAGTTCCCCGCCTGTAGCCTATCATCTTCCTCCTATTAGCTACTCCTAGCTACTCTTTAAATATAAAATGAACCCAATTTTAGCGTTAGTAAAGGTCAATATTATCGCCCTCCACTTTTATCCGGAATTGGGACTGGCACAGCCAGAGTACGACCACTGGTTGAGTTTCTAAAATGAGGCATGATTATTTTTCACGTTTGAAAAATAATCCATTTAGGTGTTTTCAAATCTACATGCTGCTCATATGGACCCGAATGTCTGGAGTGATCCGGATATGTTTCGTCCTGAACGATTTTTAGACAAGGACAATAACATCATTGGCAGAGATAAAGTAATTGCTTTCTCACTAGGTGAGTCACAAGATCAATTTGACTGATTTGAAGATATTATATAACAGCAAATAATCCTTGGTTATAAGTAGCCGATTTGTAGTTACATGTATTAAGAAATCGGACCTTGACTCCCATGGTCTACCCTATTGGACACACCTTCTGATTCGATGCAACGCTCTTGAATAAGCTGGTTCCCAGCATTTGGCTTTCGAGTGACGTCTTAGAAGTTTTGGGGTTACGATTACGATTGCATAGGGAAGGATTCGGTTGTAGGCTTACTTATGCATCAGAAAGCGCGGCTGGTCTACAGCTACCTACAATAATCACAAAATCTGGTACCCTCACAACTCTTCACTCTTGGTTGCCAAGGGTTTAGCGCCTACATGCAAATATCTCTGCAATTTGATGTGAGAACGACTATCTGCTTTATCCTTAGGCTATCGCCTTCTTCGTTCTGTTGTATCCCAGTGTTGCGGGTTCTTCATTCTAGCATTAGTCAGATTCTTGCGGGGATCACAAATACATATCTTCGTTGCTTAGATATTCTTTTTCAAGGGACTGTCACGCTGATAGTGCCTGTGAATAGCCTGCTGCTAGAGTCACTTTAGACATATCCATAAAATAATAATGATAATGATAATAATAATAATAATAATAATAATAATAATAATGATACTGGTAATACTACTACTACTACTCCACCTACTACTACTATTACTACTACTACACCCACTCCACCTACTACTGCTACTACTACTACTACTACTACTCCACCTACTACTGCTACTACTTCCTTCACTACTCCCCCCTACTACTACTTCTACTACTACTACTACTACTACTACTACTACTACTACTACTACTAATAATAATAATAATAATAATAATAATAATAGCAACAATTATAATAATAATAATAGTAATAATAATAATAATAATAATAATAATGACAATTTATACTCCCGCCGTACCCCGTCTTCTTCCTCTCTTGCCATCTACTATGATCTTCTAGCTTTTGACGGGAATCTGTTGGTTGGTTCTATACTTTTGCATGGGTTAACCATTGGTGACTATTTTTGGTTTACTATGCGCTGTTTTTGCTAAATGTCAAAACAATCGTCGAAATGACTATTAAAATCATGTTGGCTAGCGTAGAGAGCGCCTCTGGGTAGATTTCCTGAAGAGGCGCTATATCAAATTTCATATTCATTTTAAACAAGCTGTTTGATGATTTTTCTAAGTATTGACTTTAACGAATTGTTAAGTTCTACCACAAGTTGCTTCAATACGATGCGACGATGATTTGAAATCGAGTTGTTTTCAGCCAAGGGGCCGTTCACATATTATATAACGCTAAATGGGTAGGTGGGTGGGTTCCTGTTTTGTTAGCGTTATATTGCGGGGGTTGGGCGAGGGCAGGTTGAAGGTTTCGTTATATAACAAATTTTTTCCAGCTTATGCTACTTTGCCTGTTTGCCTGCCAATTGGAAATTCCATGACCACGGACCTTCATTGTTTAATCGAAGTTCACAATACGTTGAGAACCAAAACTAGCACTATTAGCTGCCACCTGGCGAATTGATTTGATGTTCTTATTATTTATAGATCCACTTTTAACAATTTCCTGTTTACAATGTTAACATTTCCTGTGCATAGCTTTAAACGCTCTTAAATTCAATTCTGTGTGCTTTGTTTTGAGTCTGGTTTAAATTTAAATTAATTCGCTTGAAATAATTATTCCGGTAGGTATCATCATGATGTTTGATTTAATTTTCTATAGTATGTGTAAATAGTTTATGTTTGCTTAAATACCCAATTGCAATTGTAGTACGCACTCTGTATACATCATACGCTATTAAATAGGTAGAGTTGCACTGCGAAGTTATCGATAAATACCTGATAGTGCAATATTAAACCAATCCATTGTGTGTGATACCGTAATGCTAATTTCTAGTGCAAAACAGAAGGGAAACTAAAATGGTGTTTTTAAATAGGATGTACGCCGATCACTACCATGTATTACCATGCTGTATTATAGTAGGCTTAGGCTACATGTAGATACATGGTGACAATCGTCGATTACCCAATTAGTTACCGTAATTAATACAAGTGAATTTAGCGCCATTAAAAGTCCGATTATTAAGATGCAGAGGAACTCCATACATCCGGTCTAATCATCATTGGCACGAGAGAATACACAATTTTGAGGTAGCTTTTGATACATTGCTAATTGGGCATATGATGATTTTTACTGCAGTTCTTGAATTGGATAAAGGCAATTATCAGCTGAATCACTACTATTAAAGTGCTAACTAACATCGTATTGTTATAAAAGTGTCAAATTGTGCAATACAATTATGTCGATTGTATGTCTTTTAATGTGCTTATAGGCTGGGGTGGGGTAGGGATGGGTAGCATACCTGTTATATAATATAAGGGTTGGGGTCACAGCTGCTGTTACATAACGTTATTAGGGGTAGGGGTGGGTCAAAAATTGAGATTTTAAGCGTTATATGATATGTGAACGGCCCCCAAGGGTCTCCAATAATCATGTCCTGACATATATTTATTTTATTCTGCACCAGGTCGTAGGTCATGTCTTGGAGAAATCTTAGCCCGTCAGGAGATTTTCTTGTTCCTTGCTGGTTGGATGCAAAGATTCAATATTCAACCGGCAGCAGGCGGTCTGATGATTGACGACAAACCAGTTTTTGTTATAACCGTGGCACCTGTTCCATTTTCAATCAGGATGATCCCGCGAGATATCTAAAGAAATACGCTGCTTATCAGCTATTCTTTACGCTTTCTAGATTGTTATGAAACAAACTTAATTTATATTTTGCTACGTATTAGATGTTATAATTCAGACCTACTCCTGCCTTTTACGGAACAGAAGTCCAAAGTATGTCTAGACGAACAGACATTAGGTTCTTTATTATATATATTATACAGAACCTATTAGATTTGCGCATGCTTGTTTGTTGTATTGCACTTAAGTTAGAAGTTCAAGAGTTGCCACTGAAGCAATAAAATGTTAATAGCAGATCGGGTGGAAAACAGCACACCCAATGACCATTTTCAATGAGACATTTAGTTATGTAATAACAAGTGTTGTGTCGTTTTCTGGCAAGAATAATCATCTTAGATATATTATGCTAAAATAATACGCTATGATTCAATCACACACTCACTTTTCTAGAAACGCATTAGATTATTGGTTACATCAAGGAACGAGCTGTTTGATGAGGAACATAAATGGTTCAAATAAATCTTTTAAACAAGGATCTATTCTTTTCAATTTTATTTACGGATTTGTAAAGCTTCTCTCACAGTACATCTCAGTGCGTGGCACTTTATGGAATACTTGAGACTAGGCTCTAGGTCCCTTCGCCCTAGACAATGGTGCTATCGCACATCTCCACTTTACGTCGTCCTATAGACAATACAGGCCGCAAAACTCTTTAAGTCATGTCGTTACAACATCAGAGTATAGCCCTTAGCTTTAAGAGGAGCATCTGTCGAATGAGTGCAGATATATACGGCAGCCAGTAAGAAGCAAGACGACAAAAATCTAATACACATCATGACAATACACCGGTGTATAGGTTTCAAGTGACCCCATTTCAGGTTACCGCCTGGTAATCTTCAGATTACCTCCCGGTAATCTTCAAATTACCCCAAGGGTAATCTGAAATCTATTTCAGATTACCCCCTCTCTGAATAAATCAAAATGTTAAACTAATTATTACCAATCTGTTTAATAAAACACGTGACACATATTATTATAAGATAGAAGGCTTGTTTTAACGCGTGAAAAATATATAAAATTCAAAGAAATGTAAATTGTGTGAAATCAGTAATTCATCATATTGTTACATTGTAAACATTAGATAATAAAGATTTAGCCTACCTGGTGAAGAAATTAGTGCAATTACAACAATAATATGCAACAACTAGGGATGCAACTTTTGACTTGATTATGCTATCCTCTACCTAATAAGTAATAAGAAGAAGACTTAGCAAATGCTGCAGATTCAAAGTGGTGGTATGCCCTCTTTGTGGTCTGATGGTAATTACTCTTTCACTTACTAGTTCCCATCCAATTAGCTGATATCATTTTTGGCTGACCATTATGCCCACTTCTCTTTCATGCTTGGCTCCACCTGAGTAGTAGATGCTTGTTCTTTCAGACACAATATCGCCACTGCAGGTCCATCGCATCTCACTCTGCCCCGCAATTTCAAGTTTGAATTCTTACATCTCTCTCACCACCTGCGCCAACTTCCCTGTATTACAATGTTCTTACATTACAGTATCCAATCGTAGCGGTAAACGTTTGGTCGAAAGAGGTGAAGGTCCGATGTTCATTAGGGTTAAAGAGAAGCGGATGAGAAGAAAGGGAGTGAAAATTGAAACAAGAGACGGCGACTATATATATATAGAAATAGAAATATATTTTTATATATTTATGTACAAGTATACCGAATATATGTTTTTATAAACCCGTAAAGGACATGTAAATCGGTTAATAAACACTCACTCATGTTTTCAGCGTGTCTTCTAAGGAATGACACACTGTTCCAATCGTATTGAAGATATTATATTCGTAATTGTGATCAAATATAGCACAGTGGCTGATCGGTTAGAGCGGTCGACCCGCAACACTCTGTGTGAGCTGAGCGAGCGGGTTCGAGCCTCGTCAGGGGTGTCAGTCACTGTGTAGGGACATTAAGCAAGTCCTTCTCGCACCATTGCTCTGCAGTACAACTGCAATTGAGCCGTCGAGGCGTGTGTATGCACTTCTGAGCAAAAAGATGTTGGAAGATGTTGGAAGATGTTGGAAGATGTTGGAAGATGTTGGAAGATGTTGGAAGATGTTGGAAGAAGGGCGGTATCAAATTTCGGAAATGAATAAATATAGCGCAACTTTATGTTAAAGTCGCTGAAAATAACAACAGCTGATCGATAAATGAATTGAATTTATTTATTAATAGTAATTGGAAATTGATTCGTCACTATCTTTGTCGGTGACAATAATCTATGATTCGGTTGTTTTTACTCAAGATTCCATCTCCAAAGATGTTTCTTTTCACTGATTTTCTGGTTTTTCTGGTGACGCTTATCGCTTTTACAATATTAATAAAAGCATTGAGAAGAAATACTGACAGTCGACGCTATCCACCGTCTTTACCGTCATTGCCTATCGTCGGGTCTTTGCCATTCATACGGAAATTTGCCAACATACATGAGTTTTTCATGGAAAAAGCTGATAAACTTGGACTAATCTTCACTTTCAGAGCCGGTCGCAGGTAAGATGTATGCTCTTTTTAGGTTGTATGAATAGATACAAGAAGAAAAGCTGTCTCCTAATTAAGCTTACTCTAAGGCAGCCAATTGTATGAAGTGTAAGCGATAGCATTTTCTTATCCCCAGCAAAAGACCTTCTCCTTCGGTGTTCCACCTTCCCACCGACAGTCTACTGTCGGTGAACTCATCATTGCTGAGTGTTGGCTATCGGAATCGTAATCTTCAAACATCTATGGGGTAAATCGAAAGCCAAGCGCGGAGCACCAGCTTGTTGACAAGCGCAGCGTCAAATCAGACACAGTATAATGAGGAGAACAGAGGGGAACCCAGAACAGACCGTTGCGAGACGCCGCAAGAGAGTGGTAGGTGTTGCGGGAAGTGGTTGAAGGCTTTAGCGTAGAAGGATTAGGGTGATTGGAACCAGAGTAGAACAGCTCCAGACACGTCAAACCAGGAAGCAACTCGATGCAGAAGGAGGTTTTGATCAATAGTATCGAGTGCGGAGGAGACAGAGACTGGATGACTATTGAAGGCTGACGACAAAGACCAGTTCCTTGTCCAGGGGAGCAAGCAGAGTGTACAGTAGGTAGAGAGGTGAGTATTGAGAAGTGAGTTGGAAAAGAGGTAGTCGTTTCGTCTGGCAAGGACGATATTTGGTCATTTTGGTTAGATACAAAGGAACGATTGAAATAGCGTCTAGGGATAAACGGACATTGACCGACGGTCCGTTTGCAATTGGTTTCGTTTAAAATCCGCTCTGCTGTCATTTGTTGACTCTTAAAGTTTTAAGTACACGATACAAGCAAGTTCACGGAGCGGATAAGATGTCGGCCTCTAGCACACGACGATATTTAGGCTCCTCGTGATGAATCGCGTCTCAAGGTCATCAGTTATTTTGTAGTCGGCTGTCATACTTTCCTGTTTCCGTTATTCTGTCCTGTAATTCTGTTACTGTTTAACTCTTGCCTTGGCTCAGTAAAAAAAATCGTTGAACAATACGTACGCAATCCTACATGCGTTGTTCAGCAGCTCATTCTGCTTCAGCAGTCTGATCTATATCTCAAGTCACGGATGCGCTTACACAGCTTGGATGTCATCTAATCGAATGCGTCTTAATCCACAGAAAACTCAATATATCTGGTACCTTCCAAACAAGCTAACTTCGCGTTCCTTTCTTCTGAATTACAAATCTTTAGCTTTGCCACCTGAGTCCGGGACCTGGGGTATTTAAATGTTTCATAGTGGTGTATATTTCGTATTTCGTTTGGTATAGGCAATTCCAAGCTATGAGACCAGTGTAGGCAATCGAGAATTTACGTTTGTTTGTACGAGGAAAAATAGGCCGATAATCATTTACATTTCAAGGACAATATGGATTAGCTGATTGAAGTGGTTTGAGGTAGTTCAGATAAGCAGAGTGTAGTGATTTATTCATAAATTTATATTATAAATTCATTGGCCTGACATAGTGTTACTTGGGACACTTGTAATATGGGAAAGGAAAAGGTGTTTCCTAATGATTTTAAATGCTCGATTTTGAAGTAGGCCTACAACTAGTGTATTCAACCGTGAGTGATAGTTTACCGCCCAAATTACATTGCAGTAGGTTAAGTAGGGACTGCAACTCAGCCGTCCACCTTACAGGAGAATTCTGTACAAAGCTCGATGACCTTTTTTATGTTGTTTTTGATGTTTTTAACCACACCGTCCTATAACAAAGAGGATCTGGTGTCGTCCTCCTCCTTTCTCCAGGCTTTGGACTGGCACTGTCAGAACACGTACAGTGGTCCAGTTTCTCGATGACCTGCCTAGCACCGTCTTATAGCCATGCCAACACGTACGCCTACCTACATGTACTTGCGCCCATCTCCATATTAGGCCAAACGTTCCACAGGCGCTTACTGCACTCTAATATATACGAGCGTCCCTTACGTCGACATTTAGCTAACAGGACGCGTGCTGTAACAATAGGTAGCTTAGGCCATTCTAGATCTAAGACACGACGCATGTACTAAGGACGCACACTCTGTCTCATAACAACATCAATATGACGAGGCCATTAAATAAGTTATTACGTCATTCAAGTCTGCATGCCATTTTCTATTAAGCCTAATGTTTTACATTGAACAGACGGCAATGATAATTGTCATTGTACCTGGCGTGAGAAGTATTTGATATCTACTGAGGTTCAAATATTGAAAATATATTTTACAATTTAGCCAATTTAAGAGATGAATTTCTGCCACAAGTAACGTTTCGGGGTAAAACACTGCCCAGACAGCCTGTATACAGTTGGCTGCATTTTTAAGCTGCGTCGGTCTAATTTGTTGAAGATTTGAAGAATTCAAGGTTCACGACAAAAATTACGATACATGTCGCTTGTAGCGAAGCGAACTATAGACTCGTGACGTAACACGTCTCAAATCTATTGCAAGTCATTTAGTAGACGATGAAAAAAGAGTTAAAGCATGTTGCATGCATGCATTCTAGCGGTGCTTAGCTGATTTAAAAAGTTCAAAGTCTTGGACGAGGACAATATTATCATCGTTGTTAAAACATTGTGTTGCCATCTGTTCTGTATGTATCAACGCTGCACGATTTGTGTAGTATGTAATCCAGTTTTAGCCGGATACTTTAATATAGGATTTAATTCTTTTTATTTAAGAATTCGTTCAACAAGTAGTACGAACTATACTCTTAAGAAAAAGTGTCGAGTTTTGAAGGTATGATCTTGTAATTTTTAGCTGATTTGTGTTGATTTTTGTTAGCTGTATTACCTATAAGTGCTAATCGATTCGTATTCATTCACTCACCCATTCATTCATTCATTCATTCATTCATTCATTACGGAAATTTATATAGCGCCCATTCAAAGTTACTACTCAGGAGCGCTCCCAACTCAACCCCGACTGAGCAGAACGGTCTTAAGGCTAATTAAAAAGCATCTGAGTGTAACCTAGAAATAAGACGCCTCATGCCATAGGTCCAACAACAGAGAAAGCGCGATGCTGTCTAATTGATGTTCCCGCACGGGGAACGAGGCGTTCACCCTGTGTGGAAGAGCGGAGTCCCTGCACGCCAATGGTAGAGCAAAAGAGCTCTTGTAAATACACAGAGGTTGCACCGAATAGGCACCGCCAGGGGTGTAACAAGCGGGGAGGGCAGGGGGGCACCGGGCCCCCAGTTTTAGTGCTCAGTGCCCCCCATGTGCCCCTCCAAATCGGTTCTTTTTATGTTTATCCAATGGATTTTTAAGATTACTTTTGTTAAGATAATTTGTGCTCCCCATTTTTCAAATTTCTGGTTGGGCAAAATTCAAAAAGTGGGAGGGCGAAAAAAATTTTTTCCGCCTCGCGCAATATATTTTTGAATGATCCCCCCCACTTTACAAAACCTTGTTACACCTCTGGGCACCGCCACACCAAAGCAGAAACGTGGTATACAATCCGGTGGGGATAGGGAGAAAATGCATAATTATATTCAGTTGCATGACCGAACTTTGGGATACGGCCAATGAGGCGTGAGGCAGCGCTCAGAACCCGCTCCAAACACTCCAACCGCCCAGCCGGAAGGCCAACGTAGAGCACACAGCAGTATTCAAGACGAGTGACAATAAAAGAATGGATCAGGGTAGTGGTGGCAATAATGGTAAATGAGCGGGAGACAACTCTCTGCTGGCGCCAGGGCCACATTACCCCATGGCGAGGTCCATAGGCTTCAAGGTTCTTTGGGCCTCTTGAGGACCGACATCTAATACGCCCTTTCCAGTCCCATCCACGAATTTCACGCTCTCCCGTCGTATATTTTGTTAAAATGATATTAAAAATGAAGCAATAAGTGGAGCAACAAAGAAAATAATATCATCTGATCAGGCAACCTTTAATCAGCACGAACCAAGGCAAAGTAAAAATATTTGGTTAAGGTTAAACCAAAATACCGGTATTATGATGTTAAACATACGTAGGCCTATAATATCTACGCATACCCTATCTATCTACTTAAACCTTTTCTTGTTGATTTTGCAACAAACATGTCCAGAACATTGTCACAATTTAATTTCTCGAGCAACATACAATTCTACACGTATTAATGACATTATGATTGAGCACTTCATCTTTAAGACTGGGATCTCAATGCGTTTCAGAACAAAAAAAGACCTCCCATCTCCAGAACAGTTTGTGATCAGAAGTTAAGTAAATGCGTAAACGAATGTAGGCCTACATGTTTGGAAAAGTATCATGCATTTCACTGTTAACAATAATTAGTCTGGAGCATTCTCAACACAAATGCAATAAAGATCCCTTTATTTTCACCTTTTGATTCAGGTTCACCGTCAGATTCAGGTTCTTTCCTGTAGGCCTTAATCTTGGAAATGAATAATTTCCTCGGTGAAACGGGCAATGAAGTCTTCTGGGTAGGTATTCACCAGCCTCTCTATGCAGCATCATTCAGTTGGTCACCGTTTTCCGGGGTCATTTTGAAAGGAAGCCGTTTTTCCAGGAAACCACATCATGTGCTTCCAGCCTCTTCTTAGGTGCTGGTAACAAGTGATTCATCGTGGAAAGAAACACCGCGACCCTAACTTATCCCTCCTTGAAGAAGCAGTATCTTCACCAGTATTTAGGCCATTTTCTCTGAGCTTCACTCTACTTTCTGCATTTCTTTGGGTCTCTCTTTGTGCACCTGCTCATTTTCAGGACCAACTTTGATCTTCCCTTTCTCCTCTATGTCCTCAAAAAGTATTTCTTTAACTGACTTAAGGGCTTCACAGCTTCATTCAGATCAATATTGCGTGCTCTGCAGCTTTATGCTTGTCTGGTAGAACCTTTCCTTGATGACAGACCAGAACACCAGTGAGATGCAATTTCCCAATGTTTCCAACTTGGATAAAATACCTGTTACATCTTGTAGTGCTTTGGCTGTTTCGTCCAGGTTTTCTATAAATTGTTCTCAAACCATCCTTATTTATACATATTGTTAGAGTTACCTAAAGTTATAAAACACACTCTAGGGAAATGCAGAGTTGTATGGTCTCGAGACAGTGTCGGTCTCGAGACGTCTCGAGACAGTTTTTTAGTGTCTCGGTCTTGGTCTCGGAAGCCTGCTGTCTCGGTCTCAGTCTCGAGGTAGTGTCTCGAAATTTTAGAGACTGTCTTGAAGTGAATGTCTTGTTCTGTCTCGAACAAGCGGTCTCGATCAGTGTCGCGTGAACTGTCTTAAAATCTTGCGCGGCAATATAAAAACTGTTCTCAGGAATTTGTGCTATATACATTATAAGTTTCGAATTGAAATTACAAATAAACATTATTCCCGAAAACTGATACATTGGCATTTTACAGCATTTTATATAGGATCACTTGTCTTTTACTGTCTCGTACTGTCTTGAACCCAGTGTCTCGGTCTCGGTCTTGGTACCTCACTGTTTCGGTCTCGGTTTCGGTCTGGGCACCTCACTGTCTCGGTCTCGTCTTGGTCTTGAAGTTTCAAGTCTTGCATACAACACTGGGGAAATGTGTTACAAAGAATATTTAAAGAAATATATATAACTTAGGCAAGGCAACATTTAAACTTCGTATCAATGTTCAGGCATTACCATAGTCAACGGGACGTCAAACGAAGACGAGACGGAAGAAGGATGCCAGAACATCAGAACGTCTTCCCAGCAACAGGCGTAACACGAAGCGACTTCTTCTCTATCTGTACTATACACGAGAGTTGTGTTGGCTTCAAATACGCAAATGGAGACCCAAGTCTCAGATACACCGTTCATACTTAATTAAGGCCACACGAAACACATTCTGGTCACACCTTAAGTAACAAAACTTATAAAAAAATTATAGCCGAAGACACTCCTCGTAATGTCACTCAAGTAGAACCATCACAGTAAGATAGTCCAAGGAAGTACCTTAGGTCAGTAGCAGAATGTGTTAGATACATAGATCAGCCAGTTACGTGTAAAGCCAATGACAGTTATCTAACAAGATCAACAGTTGAGTGCCTTTGAAGCATCAGAGTGGGCAGACTATCTAGTGTCCTTCATGCGTTGACAACAGGCGGGCCACCAAGGGCATTGTTTTCAACCAGGTTGAGCGAATGTACGAATCAAGGAATGTAGCAGGCAAGAGGAATTCTCCCTTGCAATCCCAAGTATTTGCCCCTCATATCTGATACATTGTCATATGCTTCGCCTTTACAATCACTGAACTTAATCTGATGTTTTTCTTTAAAAAAGTGCAAATACTGTGTTTGAGCTTTGCAGCACCGTCATCCTTCATCTCAATAGACTGTACAAACCGTCGAGAAGATCGTGCAAATAATACCGCAAAGATAAAAAGAACAGGATATAAAGCTAGGTATATTACCGTTAGTGCCGTATGGGAATCTGTTTTTGGTGGGACCCAGGCTTCAGTCTAGTCAGCCGTATGAATGATGCGGCCCTGGCTGTTGCAGCTGATAGTAACAGCTGCGACAGATCTGATGAATGTGCGTTTAGATTGCGAGTAGACCTACCTGGTCCATGATGACGCCTAGATTGCGAACAGAGGCAGAGAATGTGCAATGCGGAAACTCAGAGACAAGGGCTGCTAGATTGATTTTTGCGAGCTGGTATTATTATTATTAAATGGACAATTTCTAGACCGCAGTAGCGCAGGCCATGTATGCGAGTGGTCTGTGGAATTGGACGACTCTGTTAGCGGGACAATATCACGTGGGGCTCTGGCTGATCGTTTAGGGCGCTCGGCCCGTAACACTCAGTGTCCGCTGAGTGAGCTGGTTCGACCCTCGCCTAAGGCGTCAGTCATTTTTGTAGGGACCCTGAGCAAGTCCTTCGCGCACAATTGCTCTGCAGTACAACTGCAAATGCGCCGTCGAGGGTTGTGCACTTCTGAACAAAAAGATGTTGGAAAAATGCGATATCTGAACTAGAAAATTTCAGACCTAGGACCTACACTCAGAATGGCGACATAATTAAATGTTTAAGCAAGCAGGTTGACGAGATACAGACATTCGACACTGCTACCTTTTTTCGATTAAGACATTTTTCACGATGAACAGTAAACCTTAATCGTCAGTGATTGCAAGTTTAGTAGTAACAACCGTTGTAGCTGACAATAGTTTGTGGTTCGATTGCTTTTACTCAGGGTCCCATCTCCAAAGATGTTTCTTTTCACTGATTTGCTCATTTTTCTGGTGACGTTTCTCGCTTTTGCAATATTAATAAAAGCATTCAGAAGAAAGACCGATAATCGACACTATCCACCGTCTCTGCCCTCGTTGCCACTGGTCGGATCTTTGCCATTTATCGGGAAATTTGCCAACATGCACGAGTTTTTCATGGACAAAGCTGATGAACTGGGACCAATCTTCACTTTCAGAGCCGGGTCCAGGTAAGATGCATGCCTTTCTAGCCTTTATAGGCCTAATTAAGTTAACCCTAAGGCAACCAATGACATGAAGGGTTAGCGACAACATTTCCTCAGCGTTGCTTTCCTCGAAGCATTATCAATTTACGGTGCAGGGGGGGTGGCAAGTGGCGACACCACCTTATTGATACACTTCAGTGACACTTAACAATATCGGATTCAGTCTGAAAACAAGAGGAGGATCTGTCGAATGGGTGAAGATGATTCGGCCATCGAGAGACAAGAAGACAGAAATCCAATTCAATACGTATTCAGAAAACTCTGGACACAGTGATCAGGGATGCAAAAGACACCTACGGGACTTAAGGGAGTACAGTGACCTTGGTCTCTGGAAACAGAGACCAGGATTGCATTGAATACTTGCGGCTCTACGACCCTTTGACATCACGATAAGACGAGCTCCTCGTGATGAATCATGCGAATTATTTAGCAGACAGTTATCTGAATTAGAGAATGTTGCTTGCATAGTTGCTATTGAAATAAACAGCTAAAACATAACGTCTTGGGGAATAACACACGACAGATAATATGTCGTTTGTTTCATCATGTGTGTCGTGTATATTATCATGGCCAAAATGTTGAATATTGGGTCCTCTGGATTCTATATTCTACTATTGTGCTGCAGACCAATCTTTGCTTCAAATTTTTAATGCATCTATTATTGTTCTCTACTCGTTTGACGAAATAATGGGTATCTCTCTATGGGGATGTCGGTCCCTTGTGGGCTTCCTTCCCTCTTGTGCCTAGTTAAAAAACAGCGATATTGCCCTGTAAGTCTATCACTGTTTGACTTGTGCCTTGGTTCAATAAAGACACTGGATTGAATGATTTATTGATTAAATGTCTTCTATAATGTAAAGAATAATTCAATAGGTAGCAGGCATATATGCTAACATTTACAAAAGGGCGTTAAGTGCGTAAAGTAGGACTGTACCGAATAATCGCTTCGCATTTGCTTCTGAGCCGAATAGTGGGCCAAATAGCCATTACGTATCAGAGTTGTATGGTCTCGAGACAGTGTCTCGGTCTCGAGACGTATCGAGACAGATTTTTAGAAACTGTCTTGAGGTGAAAGTCTTGTTCTGTCTCGAACAAACGGTCTCGATAAGTTTCGCATTAGCTGTCTTAGAATCTTGCGCTAGAAACTGAGACCAGAATCTACGAGAAACGGTGATTCTGGTTAACGCGCGAGGTACATTATACTGAAATCAATTTAATTATCTTAAAGTGGAAAAATGTCTTAGAGAGGACCTGAAATTGTGACGTTTGCGTTTACGCAATTTGAAGTTATTGACAAAAGAATAGCTGTAGCGTAATGTTTGTCATTGATGTAAAACAACGATAACCGAAGCGATCGGAACAACTTCGAGTTCTGAGGGTGAGTAAGGATAGGCGCAAATTTAGAATTTCGTTTGGTATTTCGTATCGAATTTAATTGTTCAAAATCGTTTGAATATTTCAGACATGTCTAAAACGGCTTTCTTTATACTATTCAGAAGATCGATCGATGAAGAGATATCGAAAAGGATCAAACGCGGCAATATAAAAACTGTCCTCGAGAATTGGTACTATAATATTTTATACATTATAAGTTTTAAATTGAAATTACAAATGAACCTGATTCCAGAAAACTGACACATTAGAATTTTACAGCATTCTATATAGGATCGCTTGACTTTTACTGTCTCGTACTGTCTTGAACCCAGTGTCTCGGTCTCGGTCTTGGTACCTCACTGTCTCAGTCTCGGTCTCGACACCTCACTGTCTGGGTCTCGTCTTGGTCTTGAAGTTTCAAGTCTTGCATACAACACTGTTAGGTATTTGGCCGAATAGCAGTCGGATCGATTACAAATAATAATCACGTGGCAACTGTTTTGCACCTAATTATTGTGAAAACGGCTGGCCATTTTTGGTGGGAATTTGCACCTAATTATTGCAAATGCCTCCTTATAGGGGAGCATGAGGAAGAGGCAACATTATAGGATCGCGAACCCACCTATGCGGCTGCTATATCGAATGGACTGAAGCAGCTCTCTCGATAACATAATAATATGTATGACGTGGTTGCAGTCATGAATCGCAGTCAGTCGTCTCATTTTTGAATTTAGTCAAGTTAATTCTATTCCTAGTTTACACAGACTAACAGAAGGCTGCAAAAGTACATGTTTATTTTTACTCTATGTGTTAGATTTACATATTCCTTACATTTTAAATTTAGAAATTTGTTTGTGGACCTATTTTTATGATATTCGTATTCGCCGAATAGTTGATCCTATTATTCGTATTCGGCCGAATTGTGATAATCACCTAATCGATACAATTATAATTTAAAGTACATTTTCTAAGTAAACCCAAATGGTTTAAGTTCATAGCTGTTGTTTCCAATTGTTTTAGATTATGTCTTACTCTAAATAGCAGAGAAACCATAGAAGAAGCCTTCGTAAATAATTCCGTATGTTTCTCAGGCAGAGATAGCTTCTACACGGTGATTCATTAAAAAACGTACCTTACATAGGTTAGCATAACTCAGGTAAATGACCATTAATTTTAATGAAATTTCAGAATAATGATGCTTGATATTCTATTCAAGTGCTACATAAATCATTTGACACACCAAGCTAAAATGACGTAACGCGATTGACGAAACTAATGACGTCACGAAAATATCGCGAAAAAATGGTGTTTACCGAAGAGGATAAACAATTTGTTACATTCTTACGAAAGAATAAAAAGTACAGTGCAAAACGTTTTCTAAAGAAATTTCCTGATAAAGAGTGGACTCTTGGTGGATTAAATGCGTTACTTTCAAAGATCGACAAAACTGGGTCTTTCCATCGTCGACCAGGCAGCGGCCGCCCGCGTACGGCAGCAACAACCGACAATGCTGAAAAGGTTGAATCGCTGGTGCTCAGCCAGGAAGATATGCCGCAAACGCATCGCACACAGAGACAAATTGCTCGAGAAATAGGAATCAGTCAGACATCAGTTTGGAGAATTGTCAAGAATGATTTACATTTGCGATGTTTAAAGAAACGACACGCTCAAGAACTCACAGCAGCCAACAAGCAAGCAAGATTGACACGTTTCCGTCAGCTACTGAGGTTGTATCCTGCAAGCTTAGTGAATTTCATTTGGTTTACTGATGAGAAATTGTTTACTGTGGCAGCACCCAGTAACAGTCAGAATGATCGTATTTATGTCTCAGCCGGTACAAGGAAGAGAGACGTTCAGACGTTCCAGCAAATCGTCTTTTGCGGACTCGACCAACTTTCAGCAAGTCCCTTATGGTATCTGTCGGGGTATCTGCACTCGGTCGTACGAACATCCATTTCATCGAACCAGGTGTTAAGATTAATGGACAATATTACAGAGATGTTCTACTAATGCAGGGTCTCTTGCCTGACATTCGTGAGATAACGGAGTATTTCATCTTCCAGCAGGATAGCGCTCCTGCGCACAGAGCTCGGGAGACCGTTGCGTTACTCGAAACTGAAACACCTGATTTCATCCCGCCTAATTACTGGCCACCTAATAGCCCTGATTTGAATCCAGTGGACTATAAGATATGGAGCGTCATGCAGGAAAAAGTCTACAGAAATCGAATACATGATGTCGACGAGTTGCGTCACCGAATTGTGGAGGTATGGGATGAAATGGATCAGCGCATCATTGATGAGTCAGTCAGGCAGTGGCGTAGGCGTCTTCGCGCGTGTGTTACTGCCCGAGGGGGTCAATTTGAACATAAACTGTAACTTTCTTCCTATTCAGAACTGATTCCTCTATGTTCACTTAAAATTTTTTTGACATAAACCGATATTTGACGGAGTTACAATTAAATATCTAGGGGTACGTTTTTTAATGAATCACCGTGTACATGGAACGAATCACGAATATAAACGGAAAAGGTTTGTCACTGTGTTGGATCCAAGTAATCGCCTCCAGATAATAACTTTGCAGAAGAAAAATTCATAGAGACCAAACTACACTTGCTAGACAAGCCTAGGCCTAGGCCTATGCCTATGATTCATCGTCTGGGGCTTGATCCTCTTTTGAGCGTTGCCATTTCCACGATATGAAACCAGGAGCATATTTTCTAAACACATTTCTTGATCACCTATTAAATAAGTTCATTCTTCGCTAATATTCGAGATTTCCCAGCTAGCTTTTGATATGAGTAAAATTATTCCTGGTAGGATGAATGGTTAGATGGTAATACAGGTTACCTGTTAAAATACAGTGCACAATACCCACTTACACACGTTACAGCCCACCTCCTTGGAAACTGCTATGATCATGGTGATCCAATTGTCATCCTGCGTTCCTGGCGTCTGTCCTCTCGTATGTTTTAAATCCTATTTTTATCTTCTATTCTGTTAAGTTAACATTTTCGATTGGAATCACTAGAAAGAATTAGCAGATTAAGATCAAGTGGCATCTGATTTAGACAAGTTTTTGACTCTCTTTTACAGATACAAAAAGATATAGATCTGATGGAAACTATAGAGCGGTGAAAAATAAACACGCTAATAGACATAATCGAAATGACGTCTTATGAATGATTTATAAATGATTGATGTAATATCGAGCAGTTTGTTCGGTTCTGTATCGATAGTCCGAAGGTTCTATAGTCCGAAGGTTCGATAAAATGTTCTAGTCCGAAGATTTCCGATTATCGAACCTTCGGACTACTGAACCTTCGGACTCTCAAACCCTAGGCACTCTCGAGCTTACACTACTCTTCAGACTATCGAATCTTCGGATTATCGAACCTTTGGTCTATCGAACCTTCGGACTATCGAACCTTCGGACTATCGAACCTTCGAACTATCAAACCTTCGGACTATCGAACCTTTGGTCTATCGAACCTTCGGACTGTCGAACCTTTGGTCTATCGAACCTTCGAACTATCGAACCTTCGGACTATCGAACCTTCGAACTATCGAACCTTCGAACTATCGAACCTTTGGACTATCGAACCTTCGGACTCTCAAACCCTAGGAACTCTCGAGCTTACACTACTCTTCAGACTATCGAATCTTCGGATTATCGAACCTTTGGTCTATCGAACCTTCGGACTATCGAACCTTTGGTCTATCGAACCTTCGAACTATCGAACCTTCGGACTATCGAACCTTCGGACTATCGAACCTTTGGTCTATCGAACCTTCGAACTATCGAACCTTCGGACTATCGAACCTTCGAACTATCGAACCTTCGAACTATCGAACCTTCGGACTATCGAACCTTCGAACTATCGAACCTTCGAACTATCGAACCTTCGGACTATCGAACGGTCCCCGTTTGTTCCTGCAATTATATGAATTAACGATGTCTGAAGACGCAACGTGCAGTCGTGTGACAACGCGCATAAAACAGGGACAATAGTTTTGACAAAAGTAGGAAATTAGTCTGAAAGCATAATGTGAATTAAAAACTGAGTTATTAAACATAAAGCTAAAACATAGGAGTTACTAAAAACCACATTAAAGTTGAGAACATCTAATAATATGTTAGAAAATATTCGTGAACGGATATGGACGCTCACACGTGTTGCTTTATCTGCGGTCGATCGTATATTTATGTCATAGCTAATTTATACCATTGTGAAAAGTGACACCTTTGCAGATAATATTTATTTTTATTTTGGTTCTATGGATTGGTCGTAACTTTATATCAATTGTTGGTCACTATGTTCGCAAAAGTCATTAAAATTCATGTAATAAATATTCGTCTGGAATATCGCATGCTAAAGTTATTCGAACGTTGGTTTACATTTCTTGGCAAATTAAACTGCTGTGAAGTAGTGAAGCAATAAAACATTAATTATTGACATTGGACATTCTCTAAGTTCTTGACTTCTCATTTAAACGGAAATCAATGGAATATTTCCTCAAAAAGCTTTGACTTCTCTCTGCTGGTGAAATCGCGACTTTGAGGATCTTTCACTCGTCCCTGAGACAATTCAGTTTGAAATCATTATCAGCCTAAACGTACGGAAATTAACTTTCAAGAACCTCCCGGTTAGCACAAAATTACTGACAAGTTTTATCTAAAGTCTCAAATTGCCTTGCATTTAAATGTTCAGATGGATACATGATTAATATATTATTATTATTGGTATTATTATTACTATTATTATTATTCTCCATACACGAGGGATAGATGAAATGTATTCGTCCACTATTCTAAACATAATTATAGAGATTAGCATTGTTAACTGAAGGCTTAATCATGAGAGTCATTATGTAATATATATGAAATATCATAAGTTATTATTATTATTATTATAATCATTACTATTATTGCAATTATTATTATTACTACTATTATTATTATTATTATTATTATTATTATTATTATTATTATTATAATTACTATTATTATTCTTATAATTATTATTATTATTGTTATTATTATTATTATTTTTGTTATTATTATTATTATTATTATTATTATCAATATTATTATTATTATTATGATTATTATGCTGTTATCGCCCATGTGGGTGAACTAAGTGAGTGGTGGCAATGTCCCGAAGAGGCAGGCGGCGTTCCCACGCTGAAGAACAACCGAGATACGTTGGAACAGAAATGACGTCTCCATTGGATCGTGGGTTGCAGCACTCGTTCGACTACCCAACTCTGAGATGAACTGCAGTCCTTCACTGCTCCAAGCGCCGCCGGATTCCAAGGAGAGGGCTACGAAGTCATGGGTGTTGGACTGTTGGTTATGGTGGAATACTTGGCCCTCTTCGTCTTAGCTGCGCGTTCGGCTGCTTCGCCAGCTCTGATAGATGTGTCGTCAAGATGTGACTTGGCGTAGGTGTCGGGCACTGTCACATCCCATGCCAGATATCGACCACGTGTCCAAGGAATGAGCGTGACGCCGTCCGGTCGCTTTCCATCTTCTCTTAGCAAGCCGAGAGGTTCCTTTTGCGCTGGAATCTTCGCTCTGCCAAGAGCTCTCCAGATGACATCGTTCAACATGCTATGTGGTTGATGTTTTCCGCTGCCTCTTCTACAAATTAGTCCATGGAGCCCTTTTGCGTCGACGCTCTCTTGACATTGGTGACACAAATGTGGCTCGCAGAGCGTCGTTCCTAGCCTCAACCCGGCTGCCATTCGTAACTCCTCGTTTGAGAGGCGCAGGCCTAATTATTATTATTATTATTATTATTATTATTATGCGCAAAAGAGCCTCTGAAGGCAACTGCGTTGAAGCGCTGGATGCAAACTGACAATCGTTGGAACAAGTAGCTTGTCTCTCTAGGTTCTCTGGTGTCATGTGTCAGATGACGACCCAAGTCTTTGATGAAGTCTATTCCTTCGTTATTGACTGGGCCCATGGTCTCAAAGGCCAATTGAATGAAGAGATAGCTGACAGCGAGCTGGCTGTACTTGATGGTCTTCCTGGTGGTAGCCACCTCCGCTGCAGCCCCCACCTAAGATGGCGTTGCTTGGAGATATGATGGAGCCACGGTTTCAATCACTGTCGCATCCCATATCAGGTTCCGTCCTCTTCGCCAAGAGATCAGCGTCAGACCATCAGGGCGTTTTCCGTCCGTTCTGGAGAGTCCCGGGGGTTCCTTAATATTTGCGAAACCAGCGCGTATGAGGCTACGACTGATTATGTCGTTTAATGCTGCATGCCTGGCGAACCGCCCTGGTCCAAGACCACAAGAATGCCCGTGTGCTCCTTCCGCATTGACTCGTGACCCGCATGGGCATACATGTGGCTCACAAATGCGTGTCCCCAGACGGAGACCCACCGCAATTCTGACAGCTTCGTCGTCTAGCCGAAGTCCACATGAAGTGATTGGTAGGGCAAAGAGCCAGTCTCAGGCATGCGGTGCTGCGGCTGCCTTGAATCGCGCCTGATGGTATGGGTCGGTTTGGGCAGTGCTCAGCTCGGCAGCTGCCTTCTGCAGTAGCGGCTTGTCCCAGTTTGATTGCTTGTGTGCTGCATCATTGTCCGGACGCATCATTTGGCTCTCGGTGCACCACAGATGTTCCATCTTCTCAAGCAGTCCGTCGACGTCGGACCAGGTACTGCCTAACATGGAGGACTGCAGTGGTCGGGTGCTCGCAGCGGAAGCCAAAAAGGCGGGAAGCGCCAGCGAGGTGACTCGACGAATTCCTAATCCTCCCATCTTTACTGGTAATGATGCTTGAAGCCATTGGTCGTTCGATAGGGTGATGTTGAGAACTGCCTCTAAACCGCTTCGAAAAAGGTCGTCGAATTTGTGTAGCAAAGAATGACCTGTGCATGAGCTGCATCTTAATGTATATATTGGTTTCTGGGAACTGAGTGAATATCTGAGGAGCACCAGAGCGTCGTGTTTGGCTACAGACTCTAGTCTGGTAACTGCTAAGGCCAGTTCCTTGCATCTGCCCTCCAGACATGTCGTCAAGGCCTCGCTGGTGGACAATGGCGCGCCCAGCAAACAGGCTCTTTCCGGAGAAATTGACATATAGTGCTTGAAGATATCGTTGGAAACTAGTCCGTCTTGGCGATGGATGATCTCGCATTTGTCTTGGTTGAGTCGAAGCCCTAGTTCCTCTCCTCGCAGTTCCAGCATTCTCACATCTTCCGCCACCGTCGCTTCCTCTCCTCCTAGGGTTAGATCATCCATGTAGCCCAGTACCAATGGTGACGACTTCTCCTGTAAGATTGGCTGAATAATAATAATTATTATTATTATTATTGTGCTGGCCAAATGAAACATTAAATTGATTTTTAAACAGGAATTCTAGGCAAAGATTTTTCAGCTGACTTTAAAACCTATCACAAACTTTCTTTATTGGTCCTGAAAGAGTTCGGATTTGGAACCCGCCGATTGATGGAGAAAAGAATTTCAGAAGAATTTGAAGCACTGAAAACTTGTATTCGTGATAAAGAAGGAAAAGCATTTAATCCAAATGAAATGGCCTTTCGTTGCACATACAACGTCATCAAGAACATTGTATTTGGAAAGCGAGAAGACTATGAGAATGAACCAGACGAAATAATTACAAATCTCATGCTATTTATTCGAAATACAACTTTTGCGATTGACGTAGCTCCTGCGTTGCTAAAACGACTCCCATATTTTAGCCGTAAAATAGAAATATGTTCACAGAGTTTGTCCAGAGTCTGTGAAAAGTTTGATGAAGAAATTGAAAATATCAAGAAAAATGTCAATGTCGAGTGTTTCGTATCTAGTTATCTGGCAAAAGCAGGTCCAGATTATGATCACGAACAACTGATTTACACTGTCAGAGATTTGGTCGCTGCTGGATCTGAAACAACTGCGTCGACTCTATTATGGTTGATGATCTTTATTGCTAATAATCCGGAGACCCAGGAATGTCTCCAAAAAGAGGTCGATGTAGTGATTCCTAGAGACAGACTTCCATCTCTTGATGATCAGCCAGAGCTTCCGTTTGTTGAAGCTACTATTCTTGAGATGATGCGTATCAGAACGATTGTACCACTTGCAGTTCCTCACCTTACGTTAATGGATTCAGAAGTTTGTGGCTATTTCATACCATCTGGGACTCAAGTAAGTTTAACTTGAATGCGTTTATTATTTAAATATAAAACGAAACAATTGATGATATGATTAGTTTTTTTACCTCATGAATTATTAATTCGAAAGAAACCGAACTTAACCAAGATTTTCTTAGGTGGTGGTGAAGCGTAGGCAATTGGGAATGGGAGACAGTAGATTACGACTATAAATTTTATTTGACCATTTAAGACTGCTGTTTGGAAATCTTTATGTGTAGTCTAGTAGTGAAATGTTCTCTGTTGAGTTGATGGATCGAATCCTAACACCATATATTCGCTCCAGCAGCGGCGACTTTAAGTGAGAACATTTTCAATATTGTAGTTATATCTTATATTAACTTTAGTACTTCTTTCTTTCCTAAAATTAATGATCTTTCAGTTCCTAATGATGCTCACTTGAACGGTGCTTTTTGTTCGCTTGAACATCGATTGCTGTTTCTACTCACAATTTCTCAGAGTGTGACCTCTGCGTGTGCATCATTTATAATTTTGTAACCTTGCAATCAAATTATAAAATTTTCCAGCTAGAATTAACTATCGGTTAAGTGAAAACCAGAAAAACATATCATGTGAATTTTGAGATCGCATCTAATTATGCAATGTATAATTAAGCTTGTAACATGAATCGCACAGCGCTCGATAATAAGCTGAAGCCTGCACTTTGGCTACAGTGTAGCGTTTTAGAAATGTGACATTTACGATTACAAATTTAGAAACGGTGCAGTCGATATATATCAGAGCGGCAAATAGCTGGAATACTGGCTCAGTCACTGCCGTGAAGATATTTAGTTGAAGCTGACTCTTAACATTTGAATGCTTTAGGTATTTCCAAATCTGCATTCTGCTAACATGGACCCAAAGGTCTGGAGAGATCCTGATGTCTTTCGCCCGCAAAGATTTCTTGACAAAGAAAATAACATTATTGGCCGAGATCGAGTCATTTCTTTCTCTCTAGGTTAGTCTCAAAAATTTTAATTAATGCTTATATAAGCTTAGTGGGTGACTAAAAATTGAGGTACATGTTATGTAAAAATCGTTGGTCAAATGAAGCTCAATTTTCAGAGGTAAAAATAGCAGTGTCAATTTTAAGTCCCCCAAAGAGTGGAAAACACTTCGAACCGCTCGCAAAGATGACTGAAAGACTGTAGCATGGAGTAACATACAAAGAAATTAATTTAATCGCCTCGTCACTTTAAATTTCCTGGGTTTGTCCACTGCTTATTATAGTTTGGAACTTTGACTAAAGTGCACAATAAGAAACGCCGATTTTTGGATGCCGAGGTTGTCGAGTGTTAACATTCTGATCTACCTTTCGTTTATTCTGTAGGTCGTCGGTCATGTCTCGGAGAAATTCTAGCTCATCAGGAGCTTTTACTGTTCCTAACTGGTTTCATACAACAATTCAATATTCAGTCGGCAGCAGACGGACTGAAGATTGATGACAAACCAGTTGTTGGAACAACCATGATACCGCTTCCGTTTTCAATCCGGATGATCCCGAGAGATATCTAAAGAAATGCGTTCCTTATAAACTACAATTGACAGTTTTAAGATTCTCGTTATAGTAGGCCTATTAAAAAATTCATATCTTGTTACGTATTAGACTTTATAAAACAGTTTTACAAAGACTCCATCCTGTCTTGTGCAGAAATTATGTCCAAATTATGAGCGCTTGAAGACGTGAACAGTGCAGGCGCTATAATTACACGTATTTGATTTACTGCAGAATTTGACTAAATATAAATTTTTTTATGTGCGTGTTTTTTTACACTTCAGTTAGGAGTTCAAGAGTTACAGTTGAATTAGCATAACTTTTGCCGGCAGAACCTGGTTGCATGCGCTGTCTCGCAATCCGTGATCAGGACGCGGTCTGCCTCCTAATCTTTCACTATGGCGTGGAAGGCTGCACAGGCTTCTGAGCTGGCAAGGCTCCTCTTAAGTCCAGGGATCCTCCCTGGACTCAAGAGGAGCCTTGAGTTCAACGAATGGCGGAGGGTTCAGTTGAGGAGGTACTGCGCACGCCAGCTACAGGTTGAATGTAGTCAGTATTCGGTTGACTATCCGCGGAATCCCTGTACGAACCATCTTCTATCTATTTTAGCTCAAAGGTTTAAGATCAAAAAGACTAGCAGTCTGTTCTGCTCCACATTTGGTCATCAATTATACGATTTGCAATTAAGTTGTTTTGTATTATTAATCAATAAAATGGTTAAGATGAGAAAAATAGCAAAATAACCGTAATAACGTTCCTCGTGATTTAGAATTTTTATCGAACACTAAATGAAGTTTCCGGCTTCGCCTGATTAGTCCCTACAATTCTTAAATGTGTTGAACATTGATTCCCCATGCCTGCCCATAAGGAGGCATCTACAATATGTACAAGCAAATGACTGGCCACTTTAGCAGGTATTATTTTGGTCAAAAGGTACCTGGGCCATGTGACCGCATCAAGTACATCCTGTGATGTACACGGTCGAGTCTCAGCCATGCGGTCGTTTACGTTACCTTTAGCCGAGTGTTTTGGTCCTGGTGGACGCGGCCATTGGAGTGACCTCGTTGGATAGTCACAGGTGGCAATTCAATTTACCGACCAACACAAGACAACACCCTTTCTACGTCCTCATTGTCCCCGGATAGTCCTTACAATTCTTAAATGTGTTGAACATTGCATCCCCATGCTCACTTGTAAGGGAGCATATAACGTGAAAACGGCTGGCCATTTTTGGTGGGAATTTGCACCTAATTATTGTAAATACCTCCTTATAGGGGAGCATGAGGAAGAGGCAACATTATAGGATCGCGAACCCACATATGTTTGTTTCTCAGCTTCTAAACAGCATTCGTGCGAAATCTGGGAGCAATCGCTCGAGTTGTTCAAATGTTTTTGTGGAACATGTATGGTTACAAACATACTCTTCATCTTTATACATGTACAGATTAAAACGCCAAGTCTTTGCTCTGAGGCGTGACTCCTGGCACTGGCTCAGATGGCTTATGCCTTAATCCGGCCCTGAGCGTTGTAGTTTACAAGCTAGTCAGTCGTCACAGATGAGCAAATGTAAGGTACCCCCTTTAGCCGACGTCAAAAAACCGTTACAAAACTAGCGTCGTTAAAAATACGAGTCATTAGTCAACTAAGAATAGATTGGTCAACCTTTTTGAATAATAAACTTAATCGAATAGCCGTCAACTGATTTTCAACGGCTGTGGAACACAGACTTCCATCTCTTGACGATCAGCCAAAGCTTCCGTTTGTTGAAGCTATAATTCTTGAGTGATGCGCATCAGAACAGCAGCAGCAGCAGTAGTAGTAGTCAACATCGGACTATCGTCTATGAAGCTTCTTGCCAACGACTCTAGACGTCGCTATTGAGGTCGTATATTTAATTCTGAGCTTCTCCTCTTCGTGCAGTTTGTGCGTTGACCTTCATTTTCTGAGCTCGGTTTACCCCAGGCATTATCAATTTAGCCAATTATAAAAGAGATGACGTTCCGTTATTAATGTCTTGGGATGCATCATACGTTGCCCAGACAGCCTGGTTGGTGGCACTTGGTTACATGCTTTCATTTGTTGAAGATTTAAAGAGTTCAAGATAAAAGACAAAGGAAAGGACATTGAGTATACATATTTAGCCAATTGCGAACTCTAGACAGCAGACACGTGATGTACAATTTTACATGTAGCACGTTGACAGTTTATAGCCAGACGGTGAAGCGAGTTAAAGCATGTTGCTTGTATATAGTGTTGCTATAGGCCTACTTAGCTGGTTCAAATAGTTCAAGTTCCTAGACGAGGATATTATCATTATCGTGGTTACAGCATTGTGTGTTACTCTCTTCAGCATGCAAAGGATTTTTACATTTTTTAGTCTGTGATCCAGTTAATGCCAGATACTTCAAAACAGGATTTAATTCATTTTAGTTACGGAATCCTTTAACAAATAGTATATAGGGCCTACATACAATACGTTTAAGAAAAGGGTGTTAGTTGTAATTACGAAATTTATTATAGCGCCGTCAGTAGCAAGCTACTTCTAAGGTACTTTACATGACAATTCGCTGCAATTATAAAACTAATTCTCAATATTACAAAGAAAGTACAATTTTAACTGTTTTTTGAAGGCGGGGAGGGTTTTGATTTCCTGGATGGCTGCAGAGAGACTGTTCCAGGCACGTGGGCCAGCGACCCGATCGCCAATCTTAGTCTTGGTTCTTGGGACGGAAACTCAAGAGGATAACTTTGGAAGATAACGTGGCGCAGAGTTATTCAGGCATTTGAGCACCAGAGTGCAGAGTTTGAGCTTGATGCGCTCGCCAATTCTAAACCACTGAAGCTCGTCTTGTATCTCGGTTGAAATGTGGTCGAACTTTTTCAACCGCAACACCAGACGAGCAGCAGCGTTGATGACAGCCTGAAGTCGAATGATATAGAGCTTTGGCAGCCAGCAAATGCGACATTGTAGCAATCGATTCGGCTCAGGATTAGGCTCTGCACAAGATGGCGAGTCGCATCCTTTGCGAGAGATTGAAACACGGACTTCAGCTGTCTTAAGATGGCGAGCAGGTCCTCACAAGTCCAGTGATGTGTGGTGTCATGGACAGGTCTCTGTAGAGAAAAAGACCGAGATTGCGGACCTCATTCTTAGGCTCGACAGCATCCGCGTAGATGACGAAAGGACTGCGGTATAGATTTTGAACTCAACGTAACGACGAGCACCAAATGAATTCGGTCTTTGATAAATTAAGCTGCAGGCGATTACACCTCATCCAGTTGGCGATGTTGCTGATGCAGTCTATTGAGGTGGACCGCAGATGGTTGACGTTGGTTGGGTCAGGACGACAGAAGCCGTAGACCTGTGAGTCGTCTGCGTAGAGATGAACCTGCAGGGCATGCATGGATATAATAGTGAGGGTATCGACAGTGTAGAGTAGGAAAAGAATGGGTCCCAGGACAGAGCCTTGAGGGACGCCACAGCTAAGGATAGTCGTTGAGGAATAGGAGCCGGCATGGCGGACCCATTGCTGTCTGTCAGTTAGGTAGGACGTCATCTACTCCAGCGCAGTGGATGACAAGCCAAAAGAGAGACGTAGTCGCTGAAGCAGGATGTCATGATCGACAGTGTCGAATGCAGAAGATAGATTCAGAAGGGATAGAAGAAAGAGGTTGTCGGAGTCAATCGCGAGAAGGATGTCGGAAAGAAAGTCTGCGGGAGCCGTCTCAGTGGAGTGGAATGCACGGTAGGCCGACTGTCTGTCTGGGAACAACTGATTGACGTTGAAGTAGGTCACCAGTTGCCTGGATACGGCCCTTTCCAGTGTTTTCGACAGAACAGAAAGGTTGGAAATTGGCCAATAGTTCCTTGCATCTGCGGTGTCTAGGCCAAGTTTCTTTGGCATTGGAGTGATTGTTGCAACTTTGAAGACGGTTGGAATTCTTCCGGTTGTAGAGGAGCGGTTAACCAGTTGCGTGACAAACGGGGCAATCGTTGAAGCACATTCCTTCATCAGCCACGTAGGTAGTGGATCGGCTATTGATTGCTGTTCGGAGTGCCTTGGATAAGCCCCAGAATTATACTATCTGTAACAGGCAAGAATGATGGTTAGCGATGGGATGTGGTTGAGTAGGTTGGTTCCACAGCGTCAGTAGTCGACACTCTCACATCAGCCACTTTCTTGTCAAAGAATCGATGAAATTCGACAGCTGATATGAGATTGTCCGCTGGCATGCGTCCCCGACCAAGCACTTTGTCAATTGTCTGCCACAGTTTGCGAGGTGCAGAACACTGGGTCTTGATTTCCTGAAGCCAAAATTCAGAGCTCCGTTCGCTTTTCTGGTTTCGGCATACATCATCAAAACAGGGATCCGATGTTCTCTTTCGGATGGTCACCTTGTGAAGGGGAACTAGCCTATCAAGCATTCTGGTGATGACGTCGTCGTAGATGGTCGCCAGTTGGTCGGCGTCCCGGGTTTTTTAAGAAAGCCATGTCGCATAGAGGCGACTGCTGAAGAGCAGAGCGGAACTCGCCGACTTGAAAATGCTTCCAAGACCGACGAGTTTCAGTTACATAAATTGGTGATGGTCGTTTTAGGGCTGTGGACCATTTGATGAGTCGATGGTCAGATAAACCGGTGTCGATAACATTGATAGTTGGAGCTGGGAGGTCACTCTTAGTTATCACAGCATCCAGAATGCCTCCTTGATAGTGAGTTGGTTGACTGACATGGTTAGTGAAACCAAGCGACTCTATGATGTTGGTGAATTGGGTGCACAGCGGGTCGAACAGTCGGTCGAGGCGGATGTTAATATGGCCCGTAACGACAACGGGTTCCGTCAGTGCCGCAAGGCTTTCCAGCATTGACGATAGTTCGTTGAAGAATACCTGGGTGGCAGCAGTACACCCTGTACGGTATAGCAGTAGGATGACAACTGACGACCCTTTGCTGGTGACCCGCGCACATAGATGCTCAAAGGACTGCGGGTTGCCAACGTTAAGTTTGGTCAGGCGGATTTCATTTGTAGCAATGGTGGCAACCCGCCGTGGTTTGTACTCCTTGCCATTCGAGTGTGGTTCTGTGGCGGTGTAGGCCGTGAGCGCTCCAACACCTGGTAGCCCTGTGTCTGAGATCAACTGAGTTGTCATCGAGCCAAGTCTCAGTCGAGCACAGGACATGAAAATTCAGGTCTGAGGCCAGCTGTTTTTACGCCTATAGCTCCTTTGGCAGGGAACGTATGTTGAATGTGGCCCAGTGAAGTTGCAAACGGGGGCGATTGCTAGATATAACGGCAATGCCCGTGCCTGCTTTCTCAGTGTGCGTCAGAACAGGGCGCCGCCGTCTCCCGCCTTTGCAGCCGCGTGCACTTACTCTGATGAGTTTATATGTATACGAATGTGGGTCAACGACAGCCCCATCCAGCGCTGACTGAACAATTGGTGACGTGAGTAGGCTGTACAGTTAATGATTGAAGGTATGAAGTTATTATAGTTCTGTAGGTTTGGTATAATTAAATGTTAATGTTTTGGTATGTGATTGTTTTTTTGGAATTGGGCCATCCAGTTAGCGGGTAAATGTGTCCCTTTGGGTTTCCATTGTATTTGTGACCAATTATTAACTGACCTATGAACTACATGTTTGTATCACTATATAATTATATAAAATGCATATTATTATAGTTTTAAATTAGATATCTTGAAGAGGCGCTGTATTAAGTTTCATTGACTGATTGATATAAATATGTACATAAATATATATATATAATTCTTATATGTAATTTGTATATATAATTTTTATAGATATAGGTAGTATAAGAATACGCGCGTGTGTGTCGTTGCGTGTGTTTGCTAAATGATTGAAGAGAAGGAAACGATTCTGCTACATTTTGGTTTGAACTGACAACATTCATTCACGATGATCAGTAAATTTACTCAATAGAAAAATATCAACAACTCTAGCGTGAGACATTTTAGCATTTCATGTGGTATATACAGGGCCAGATCTAAGCGTAGTTCAAGACGAACAGAGGGGTGAGACAAGGCGACCCAGTTCACCCACCATGTTTATTACAGATCTGTAGCGAGCAATGGATTGAGTTAAAAGGGGGTAAAAGGAGTATCAACTCCTGAAATGCGAATCAACAACATTCGCTTTGCACAAGTTTGCAGATGCTGCGGATATAATCGTAATCGTAATCTCAGCATTTCTACAGAGCCCACAAACGCGAAGTCGCGAGAACCAGCTTATTCACAGGCGCTTAATCAAAACAGAATCGATAGGCAGAGTGTCAAATCCAGAGAGTCAGGCAGGCAGACAGGTAGACGGCTAATGGTGGATGGTGTTTGGAATTGAAACGGCGAGGGAGATAGGAGGAAGAGGAGGAATAAGGATAAGATTTTCGAAAGAGCAATGCTTTGAGTTGTGAGTGAAAAACCTGTGGGGAGATAGCAAGAGGTGAGGTGTTTGTAAATTCGTAGGACGAATCGGATATTTGTCTTAATGCTGGAGGGAGTTTGTTCCAAAGAGGCGGGACAGCAATGGCTATGGAGCGATTTGCAAATTTGAGTGATGATGTGACGGGAGGGCGAAGTAGTGTGAGGCTGGAAGAGGGACGGATTGAACGATGTGGCTGAATCGACAACAACTGACTGAGATATGTGGGCTGTGAGGATTGCAGTGTGTTGTAGATGAGTGAAATGACCTTATATTCGATCCGTTCAGATATTTTGAGCCAGTGGAGTTATCTGAGGGCAGGAGTGATATGGTGATGCTTTGGGGTCTTGGTGACAGCACGGGCAAGAGCAATCTGAATGGCTTGGAGGCGATTTAATTGGGTGATGTCTATATTTAGGAAAAGGGAGTTACAGTAATCCAATTTAGGCTGAACTATTGATGTGGCGATTGTGGATGCTGTTTTGGAGTCAGGCATAGGGCGGATTCTACGAAGGTCACGGATGTGCATGAAGCAAGAGCGAGAAAGATGGGTGATGTGATCAGCGAAGCTAAGGTTTTGGTCAAAGATTATGCCTAGGTTGCGGACAGGAGACCTGCAGTGAATTTGTGGGTGGATGCAGAATCAGGGTTGAGAGAAATAGAGGGATCAGGAATTTTCTTCAGTTGCTCACAATATATTGGAAGAATCGGAGAAGGATTTAGAACAGACAGCGCAGATATTGAGCACGGAGGCGAAAAGTACGGCTTATATAGGAACCTCGAGAAAACAAAAACAATGACATTTGGAAACAAAACGATAGAGAACTAAATAATGATAGATGGAACGCAGGTACATGTAGAACATGTAGTGGGCAGCATGACTGATTGCGCCTTGCGTGACTGCCATGCAATTGAATTCGACTCCGTTAACAAATTGTAACCTTCCTTTCGTACAATGTTGGTAATCACACTGTGGTGTGTCGGAATGAATTAACTATAATACACTATTCTCATCAGAGTTGTATGGTCTCGAGACAATGTCTCGGTCTCGAGACGCCGCAAGACAGCTTTTTAGTGTCTCGGTCTCGGTCTCGAGGTAGTGTCTCGAATTTTTAGAAACTGTGTTGAAGTGAATGTTTTGTTCCGTCTCGAACAAGCGGTCTCGATAAGTTTTGCGTGAACTGTCTTAAAATCTTGCGCGGCAATATAAAGAATGTTCTCAGGAAATTGTACTATATACATTATAAGTTTCAAATTGAAATTACAAATAAATATTATTCGCGAAAACTGATACATTAGCATTTCACAGCATTTTATATAGGATCACTTGTCTTTTAGTGTCTCGTACTGTCTCGTACTGTCTGGAACCTAGTGTCTCGGTCTCGGTCTCGGTCTCGGTCTTGGTACCTCACTGTCTTGGTCTCGGTCTCGGTCTCGGCACCTCACTGTCTCGGTCTCGTCTTGGTCTTGATGTTGCAAGTCTTGCATACAACACTGATTCTCATCCCATCGAAGAGATTATATTCGTAATCGTAACCAAATATTAATTTAATGCCACTTTAAATCAGAGGGCTGAAATTCTGAAGACGAAGCTTACTCAGTGGTCTGTCAATCCCTCTGGAATGAGCCCCAGTTGCCCTCATTCTTCCCCTTAACAATGGACCTCTCTGCCTTTTTAAACTGATAAATTCACTTATTTTTATCCCTGGTTGAAGTGGGGGCACCTGTGAGTTGTTTCGCCAATAGAGTTGCTATATAAATTTTCGACATGAATGAAAGAGAACACCCACTGATTGATAAATTAAGATTCTTTCTTTCTTGAAAGTGATTGCAAGTTGATTATTAACTGTATACCTTTGTAGCTGACAATTGTTTGTGATTGGATTTTTTTACTCAAGGTTCCATCTCCAAAGATGTTTCTATTCACTGATCTTCTCATTTTTCTGGCGACATTTGTTGCTTTTTCAATACTAATGAAAGCGTTGAGAAGAAAGACCGACAGTCGACGCTATCCACCGTCTCTGCCCTCGTTGCCTCTAGTCGGTTCTTTGCCATTCATCCGAAACTTTGCCAACATATACGAGTTTTTCACGGAGAAAGCTGACCAACTTGGACCAATCTTTACTTTCAGAGCCGGTCGCAGGTAAGATGTATGTAGTACAGTGTACTGTCGATAGGAAGATGACTGAGTTGATTATTGAATCGTATTCATCAAAATCCTAAAACGTCAAGCGAAAGCCAAACGCAGAGCACCAACTTGTAGATCAGCGCAGCGTCAAATCAGACATTGTATGATAAGGAGTGGACCCAGAACAGAGCGTTAAGAGACACCGCAAGAGAGTGGGAGGAGTTGCGGTTGGTGGCCGAAGACTATGACGCAGAAGGATATGGGAGACAAGTAGGGTTGGGACCAGAGTGGAGAGATCTGTTGGTGGATGATTTGATACTGCTGAGGTCTTTTGCATTAGATATGGAGCAGATGGTGCGCCGGTAGATGCTCGCTCGGTTCAATGGTCGACGTTGTGGTTCCACATTCTCACCCTATCACCAGACAGAATAGGGATTGTTCAATTGTGGGTCTCTCTGTTTGGAATAATCTTCTAGAATAGTCTCCCATCTGACCCAGGCCGATGAGATCACGTGGTTTTTGCTGAAGCCTCATGGATGTTCAACATAGCGGCCATCTTGGAGAAGATTAACCAATCACAGCATTAGAAGCGCTTGTTTTGAATATAACCGTTTGCTCAAATCGCTTGCGCTAATGGTGTAATAGTACGACTTCATGTGTTGGACTCTTGTTTCTTGCTCTTTCAAGTGGCGTCAACGTCACTGATCAGCTTAACATAGGAAGCTCTGTCTAGTTATATCTATGAAGTCGTTGCTATGACCTGCGTTCTCTCCCATGAAAGAATGAACCTTTCTCTGGCAATACACAGGGGCTCCTCTGAATAGTTTTTTAATCGGCGCTGTATGAATTGCATAGATAGATTGATTGAAGTGCAACTAGACACTTTTGCGCTAAGGTTCTGTCTAAAACCATCCTGGTGGATGGCACATGAAGGGAGGCATGTGGTTGCACAAATGACTGCTCACTTTGTCCTAAAAAGCATGTCTCCGTGTACAGGTGTGTGTGTGTGTATGTGTGTGTGCGAGAGTCATTGAGAACCCGGCAATCGATGACTATAATATGACCAATTCCACTATGTAAATTATGAAAACACCTGGCTCGGCAGACTTGCAGGTAGGACAGAGATGCAGCGACAGACGTGCGAGTTGTGTAATTTGCAACAGGTGTGACTTTTCAAGCGAATAAGCCAGTCTCTCTGACGTGGCTTTTGTTGGCGTTAGTCAATAGTCGAAGTTTTGAATTATATTACATTTTTCATTTCCTATATTATAATTGCAACTAGTATAATTGTTATAATTAAATATCCCTCGTGATCTTGATTTTAAATCACTACGTTAAATATACAGCATTACTATTATTTGATATGAAAGTATTTTATATGAAAGTTTGCCCATAAAACAGATGTAAGTTCCAAAACATTGCCTGTTGACAATCAATAACTTCACCAGATACAATCATAAGCTGGATTCAGACGGGCCTTGCTGATAGAGTTCGATTGTAGTCAGAATCAAACTGTAATCATAGGCTTATTTTGAGGTCACGAATAATCTCTGTTTTCGTTAAGATGAAAAGTTCTTAACGATTGCAAACACTAGACATCGCATGGTTACATTTATAAATGGAAAGTTTGTCGCAAATTATTGCAAAAATTTCGGTCAGTGTCAACTATAATAATTATTGGTTTTGTCCAGGCTATTATTAACCTGTAAGGGCTATATATAGTTTACCGACCAGACGACATAATTGTTGATGTCTAGAACCCGTAGTTTACGCGATTAAGTTCAACAGAAGATTCTCCCTCCAGCGGGAGTCAGCGTGATTCGCCAGTGGACGGAGTGGTTGATCTGGACAAAGAACTTACAAGTAGTGAAAGAAAACAGCAGTTGAAGGCTCAAGGTCGAACCGGTTAGCATTTTGTGAGAAGTACGAAACGTTTATGATTTGTCGTCAGAGCTGTTATTTATAATTGTTGTAGATTATGCCTAACACTGAACAGCAAAGAGACCATAGAAGAAGCCTTGGTGAATAATTCCGTATGTTTCGCTGGTAGAGAAGGCTTCTACGTGGAACAAATTACCAATATAAACGGAATGGGTCTGTCACTTTGTAGGAACTGATTTATAATTCCAAAATGATAATTTTGCGTTAGCTTAATTGTTTAGATAAGACGAGACCGTTATGTGGTCTTGATTGCTGTGACAAAACTCTTAATAAATATGTCATGTGTCATGCTACTTTCTGCAGACGACATGATATCTGTCGTCTCTTCACTTATTTTTTTCCAGATGAGACAGTCTATTGGAAGCTGAACATCCGAGATATCCTAGCTATAATTTGAATCATAAGCGTAATCTCCAAACTTCTAAATGGCCACTCGAAAGTCAAGTACAGCTACCGGCTAACTCACGGGCGCTGGATAGATATGGATAATTCGAACGGATGGTTAGATGGTAGAGGCTAATAGTTTCGAGACGAAATTTCCAAGGTGCCTTCAAATGCATGTTCAAATGCGTTTATGTAAAATGCTGACCTAAATGAAAAATTGTATTGATTCTGTAACAGGAATTTTAGGCAGAAATTATTCAGATGACTTTAAACGCTATCACAAGCTCTCTTTATCTGTGCTGAGAGAATTCGGATTTGGAACGAATCGCTTGATGGAGACAAGAATTTCAAAGGAATTTGAGGCCCTGGAAACTTACATTCGCGCTAAAGAAGGTATTGCATTTAATCCACGCGAAATGCTGCACCATTGTACGTACAATATCATCAAGAACATTCTATTTGGAAAGCGAGAAGACTTTGAGAATGAACCAGACGATATCATCACAAATTTAATGTTATATATCCAAAATGCCACCGCAGCGTTTGACGTTGCCCCTGCGCTGCTAAAACTACTCCCTTATTTTAGTCAGAAAGCAAAATTTTGCGTGAATTGTATATCAGTAATGTGCGAAAAAATTGATGAAGAAATTCAATATATCAAGAAAAATGGTACAATCGAATGTTTCGTATCTAGTTATATTGCAAAAGCAGGTCCAGATTATGATCACGAGCAGTTGATTTACACAACAAGAGATTTAGTCGCAGCCGGTTCCGAAACAACTGCGACAACTCTGCTATGGTTGATGGTCTTTATTTCCAATAACCCGGCGACACAATTACGTCTCCAGAAAGACATTGATGATGCAATTCCGAGAGACAGACTTCCATCTCTTGATGATCAACCAAAGCTTCCGTTTGTTGAAGCTACAATTCTTGAGGTCATGCGCATCAGAACGATTGCACCACTTGCATTGCCTCACCTTACGTTAAAAGACTCAGAAGTCTGTGGCTACTTCATACCAGAAGGAATTAAGGTAAGTTTAACTTCAATGCGCCAATTATCTGGAGGAGTAGATGATTCCGAAAAGGCTGAAGATTTAATATTTTTAGACTAAAATAATTATTGATTGATCCTAGTCAAGCTTTTCAAAGAAAAAATTATTTGGTTATTTTAAGACTATGAAATTCTGTTAAAATCTATTTATGTAGTGGATCATAAATTTCTAAATCTGTTGAGATATAAGATCCTATAAAGAACTTGTCACCTAAAGTAGACTTACTTTTTAGACTTGTATCTAATGAACCTCTTTTACCTTTTGCAACAGATATTCGCTAAACGGCAACTTATGATTTAATATTTTATTATATCGGTCATAAATTTTTCTCCCACAAAGTATGATCGTTACCTGTACACCGTTATTTTGGCCAAACTTAACTTTATAATCTAATAATTATGATTTACCAATACTACAATAACAGACACAGTCACTGTTGCGGAGATATCTAAATCAAGCAGACCCCATACATTTGATTGCTTTAGGTGTTTGCAAATCTGCATGCTGTTAACATGGATCCAAAGGTCTGGAAAGACCCGGATGTCTTTCGCCCGGGAAGATTTCTTGATAAGGACAATAACATCATTGGCCGGGATAGAGTCATTGCCTTCTCAATGGGTTAGTTTCATTTAAATTAATACATAGATTGGCCAATTAGTTGACTACAAATTTAGGCAGACAAAGCCAAATCATTAGTCAGAAATTTCCGGAGAAAGTCTAATTTAGCGAAGAAAGGAAGGAATAGTTCTGTAATGGAACAGCTGAGGAGACGATGAAAATTGTTATTAAATGTAGGCCTATATGATGATTATATTGTTATTTAGTGGAATTATTTTATTGGTCGAGAGTCTTATATAGATTCTATTTGAGGAATGAAAATTTATTCTACCGCTCACGTAATTGCCGTGTGGTAATAGATCAAATAAGTGTCTGTGCACTTCTGAGCAAAAGATGTTGGAAGAAGGGCGGTATCAAATTTCGGTAATAAGTATTTTTTTTATATACTAATAATATTGAGAAAAACTCAAACATCGTCTTCTCTTCAATGATTCTGACAATAACAAATAACATCCATCTGCTAAGACGAGGCAATTAAAGTTTCCCACTCTTTGTAAACACCGATTGCAAACAATACTGGAAGAAGAGCAAGGTATTTCTCTTCCAGTACAATTGCCAAACAAAGAAAACGTATTATCATTTAAAATTTACAAGTTTTTCCCAAATGGCCTTCCAGTTTTACTTAAATACCCAAGATGAATGCCATGTTGTATTTTTTTATCACAGTTTATTTTCTCAAATGATCAAGTCTTTATCTACATTTTACTCGGTTTACAGGTCGTAGGTCATGTCTGGGGGAAGTGTTGGCTCGTCAGGAGGTTTTCTTGTTCCTTGCTGGTTGGATGCAACGATTCCATTTTCAACCGGGAGCAGACGAACTGAAGATTGACGACAAGCCAATTTTTATTTTAACCGTTGCACCACTTCCGTTTTCAATCCGGATGATCCCGCGAGATGGCTAAAAATTACGTTCCTTATACACTTTAGCCATTCATCCGAAAATTTGCCAACATACATGAGTTTTTCATGGACAAGGCTGAACAACTTGGACCAAACAGAAAAAGAGTTTGTTACAACCGTAACAAGAAATAAGGCACACAACCCGACAACTAGAAAGCTCACATTCACGTGAGTCCTGAAGCTTAATTCCCTAACGAAAGCTGTTCGTTTAGGTGTCATAAACTTTTGAAACTTGAAGTTTCGTAATAGAAATATGTACTCTGTTCCCGGAAGAAAAGAGACCTCTTGGGGCTATTGCGAATCACTTGTAAATGGGATCAAAACGGATTTAACAGCGACTTTGTAGTCTGTTGTGAGCAAATTCGTCATTGCGGAGTGGGCTTTGGAGCGCAGAGCAATCATCTAAAGAAATTCCTGATCTGGTGGGAGTTGAACCGCCGATCTTTCACGAATGAGTTTAATTCGTCTTTACATCGTTCGACTGGATAGACAAATGAGTTGAATCTATTAATATAGCAAACATCGTCTATGTAGCTACTTGCAATTGACTCTAATCTGGCTACCGATATGGTATTCAATTCTGAACGAATTTCGTCACAGCGTTTGCGTTGACCAAAATTTTATGAGCTTAGTTAACTCGAGGCAATACCAATTTAGCTAATTATTAAAGAGATGATCTTTGGCAACAGATAACGTTATGGGATAAATCAAACGTTGTCCGTATACAATGTGTATATATGCAGTTCGTTACATTTAAAAGCTGCGCTGCCCTCATTTGTTGAAGTTTTGAAGAGTTCAAAGTATGCGACAAAGGCAAAAACACCGATTAGATAAAATGTCGCTGAAACGAGTTAAGGCATGTTGCGCGCATAGGCCAACACAAGCTGTAGCTGTAGGACTACTTAGCTGGTTTAAAGAGTTCAAGGTCTTCTTAATGGACATTATTATCGTTGTTGAAACATTCTTTGTTTTTCCTACGCTTAGGTTGTATACATCTGCGTTCCACGTTTTTTTAGTCTGCAATCCAGTTTATGCGGGACGTTTCAATATAAGATTTAATTCTTTTTTATATGAGGAATTCTTCAAAAAGTTGTACTCACCATACTTTCGAGAAAAGGGCGTCAGGTATTGAAGATCTGAACTTCATAGTTTTGCTGATTTGTGGTGTTTAAGTGCTAATGGGTTGGTATATGAGTGGGTTGTGAGATTGGGCGACCTTGTCAGCGTGTCAATGTGTCCCTTTGGGTTTCCATTGTCACCAGTAATTAACTGGCCTTTGAATGCGTTGTTTGTGTCACTATAACGTATAATGTATATGTGTGTGTGTGTGCGCGCGCGCGCGCGTGTGTGTGTGGTGTGTGTGTGGTGTGTGTGTGTGAGCGCGTGTGTGTGTGTGGTGTGTGTGTGTGAGTGCGTGTGTGTGGTGCGTGTGTGAGTGCGTGTGTGTGGTGTGGTGTATGTGTGAGTGCGTGTGTGTGTGGTGTGTGTGTGGTGTGTGTGAGTGCGTGTGGTGTGTGTGTGAGTGCGTGTGTGTGTGTGTGTGAGTGCGTGTGTGTGTGATGTGTGTGTGGTGTGTGTGTGTGAGTGCGTGAGTGTGTGGTGTGTGTGTGTGAGTGCGTGTGTATTTGCCAACAAATTGAAGAGAAGGATACATTATATTTTGCAACTTAAATGTTTGAATCTGCGCCATTCATTTACGACGATCAGTAAACTATACTCGTCATATCACGACTTTTTCATTTCGAGATTTATTGTTTATAAAATAATCAACTACTCTGGTGGGGGGCGTCTCAATATTTCATGTGCTCTGTATCAGGCCACGTAATGCATCGCGCTTTTAGCACATCTGAAAGGCATTGTAAGCCTGAATCAGCTAAATAGACGCCTCTATTTTAAATAGTTCAACATCAATTAATACCCAAACAGTACATCTTAAAATGCGTATCTTAACACTACACAGATCCACTTATGAATCCTTAAAACTGCCCGCTTATAGTTGATATTTCATTCGCTGTACGGCGCGGGACAAATGGACAGCAAGACTGACAGAGCCTCGCGTGACTGCCAAACAATTTAATTCGACTCCAAAAATAAATTGTAATGGTCTTTCCGTACAACGACAGTAATCATACTATGTTGTGTCAGTTTGAATATTAATAATAAACCATCCGAAAAAAATGTGAAGCCCTTCCTGAGAAAACGCATTTTGAAAACGGTGAACGAACTTTCGTGTCACTCTATATAGGCCTATTATTATGAATCATTATGTTGTTAAAAAAAATACACTGAAACGAAACATCTATCTGTATAATTACCCTAATCACGTGTCTACGTCTGTCTGTCAGTCTCTTTGTCTGATTCAAGTCGCGTGGTTGGACAGAAGCGTCGTATTTGTAGTTATTAACATGAAATGCATACTGGATGAATCTGTTGAATCACCGTTACTAATCGACGGGTGTAAACAACGTTGTTCAGATGGCGTTTCACGGGGAAACTGTGCGACGGTCGCTGAATTTCGTTGCCTTCTGGGGGCGCAAGTTGTAGACTTTCCGTGCAATGGGGAAACGGGTTGAGTCGTGAGCCATTAAATTTTCCGACCCGTGATTCTTCAGCTAGTTATTAATAATTAGCATTGCAGGGCACTGAAGACAAAGGAACAACAACTGATTGATAAATTAATTGCGATTATTTTGTATTGAAAGTGATTGAAAGTTAGTGACTAGCTTAGTGATTCGGTTGTTTTTACTCAAGATCCCATCTCCAAAGATGTTTCTGTTCACTGATTTTCTGATTTTTTTGGCGACGTTTCTTGCATTTTCAATACTAATGAAAGCACTGAGAAGAAAGACTGACAGTCGACGCTATCCACCGTCTCTGCCCTCGTTGCCTCTAGTCGGTTCATTGCCATTCATCCGAAAATTTGCCAACATACATGAGTTTTTCATGGACAAGGCTGAACAACTTGGACCAATCTTCACTTTCAGAGCCGGACGCAGGTAAGCGTATTAGCTTCGATTAATTGATAGAAGAGCAGCAATCGTTAACCTTTCCTATTCCCTAGACAGTCAAGAGAACGGAAGGGGTTGCGAGAAGTGGTTGAAGGCTGTAACGCAGAATGCTGGGGGAGACAAGTAGTACTGGAATCAGAGTAGAAGAGTGCCAGAGACTCCAAACCAATAGGCCTATGATAGTCGATGCAGAAGGGGGGCTGTGGTTGATGGAAATGAATGCGGCGGAGATGACACCATAACTACGGAAGTCGAATACAGCTCTTAACTTCCACATCAACATTCAGCTTATGGGTTGAAATTCCTTTCTGATTTCGGTTGACAATTTAGCTTTTTATGATGAAGACTGTAGTGTGCCACAATAACGTCAATTTAGCTTTTTATGATGGAGACTGTATTGTGCCACAATAACGTCAATGGCTAAATCAGATGTAGGCCGACAGTCCTTATGCAATTGGATTCATTTGAGGTCATTTGTTATTTCTTATGAGTTCCTAGTAGGCCCCACACGACAAAAACCAGCACACAGAGTGGACAAGATGTCGGCCTAGATAGTGTGTCATCATGGACTGGTGAGTGAGTGTATGGTTGATAGGCCCGCCAATTCAAGGTTATATTGTGACTGAATTTTAACACCAACTCAACAATGTCAAATGTAGTAAACACATTGCCCAATAGTAAGTACACGTACTACAGAAATACAAAGACGGACAGATCAGCGCATTGTATGATAACATTGTGTTAGAAAGACTTCTTGTGGCGATTACGGTTAACTAAGACCCGATAAATATATTAAAAAATAAATCTTTCTATTATCAGCCCAAGATGCCATACAACAACACAAAATCACTTTTATATATGAAAGTTTGCTCTGAAAGAAGTTGCATGTTCTAAAAATATTGAATTTTACAGTCAATTACTTAAGCAGATGGATATTTTTCACAGCAGGAGTCAAATTTGATAAATTTCGGTCATTTACTTTGGCCGGCCTACCTACACGAAAGCAAAATTTTATTTTTTTATTTTTCATATTCTTGCATGGTATACATGAGTTTAAAAATGCAAATTTTGTTCATACTATTTAGTTGATTTATTTGGAAAAAATTGCAAAATTGCAAAGTCCTAATAATATAAAATTTCATTGTCCTTTCCCTTGCTAAGTTGATAAACGTAATGTTATATAGGTAATTGAAGTGCCTTACAGATATTTGATGAATTTTTACGTTTAACCTATATTTGGACAGTGTACTATATGGTTTTCATTAACTTATTAACCTAATAAGTTATTAAAAATGAATTTAACTTCTCTCCTAAAAATTTGTTTACGATTTGGAATATCCAGTGTATGTTTTTACTTGCATCATTCTGGCACCTGAATTTAGCCAATGAGTTCAAGAAAAGATTCGATTTATAGTTGATCATGGTTTACCACTCCGTGAGTGACTTACGACTTCGTAAGTTTAAAAATGAGATTAGTTCATAGTACAAATGACATTATTTATCATGAGAATAATTGAGGTTGCTGTATCATAGTGTTATGGACACTTACTAATAATTATTCACTAATTCTGAACAGTGACAGTACTCTGAACTGTGTATTTCAAAATAAAATAATGGACTTGTTAAGATATGTAAATCAAAGTAACGAAGCTGTATTTTATTAAAATTATTAAGAATCTATAATGAAATTTTAGGCCAACTCTGTCAAATTTAAACACTGTTCAATATTAAGCGTGCTTCAGCAGTCCTATAAAAAACATATCTGTAAATTATGAACAGTGACATTACTTTGAACTGTGTATTTTTAAATAAAAAGGCGGAGTTGCATATGTATGTAAATGATAGTAACGGAGTTGTATTTCTATTGAAATATTAATAAACTAAAATGAAATTTTATGCCAACTGTGTCAAATTAAGCACTGCTCAATATTAAGTTCGTTTCAGTTGTATCATACGAATATATTTGTAAATTTAAAAAATAATTTGCATCAACTTTTTTATTTTTTTATTTTATTTCTGAATTTGGCTCTTGTTGTGAAAATTACCCAAATAGCCTATAATTAAACAATATCTTCAGACAGACGTTACTGTCAGAGTCCGACTGTAAGCCTATGATGTGCTTAAGGCCACGGTTAGTCTTTGTTTTCGTTCATGTGAATAGTTCCAAAAGGAGAGCGGAAACTAGACATCGGGTAGTTAACTTAGCAAGACATCAGCCGTGAACCCGAAACTAAAAATAAGTTAGGCAAGTGCTTTGAAAGTATCTTGAGAAAATAATATCATTTGTGTTCACAGCTGTAGTTTCCAATTGTTTTAGATTATGTCTTACACTGAACAGCAAAGAGACCATAGAAGAAGCCTTGGTGAATAATTCCGTATGTTTCGCTGGTAGAGAATGCTTCTACGTGGAACGAATTACTAATATAAACGGAAAAGGTTTGTCACTTCGTAGGAACTTATTTATCGCTTCCGAATGATGACTCTTGCTTAACTGTTATAGACCAGACTGAGCTGGTATGTGGATTCGATTGCTGAGTCTTGTGTTTTCATAAAATGTGGAATGCTACTCTTTGCAGACAACATGATGCCTGTCGTCGCTTTTCTGGGGTTGTCTCTAGATCGTGTATGAAACATTCGATATAATTATCTTAGCCATAATTTTTGAAGACATGGTGACTTGTACCTGCTTGTATCATAGTCGCTATCACAATACATATGAATGGCCACTCGAAAGCCAAGCGCACTTACCCGCTAGCTCACATGCGCTGGATAGATAAGGATAATTCGAATGGATAGTTAGATGGCAGAAGTTAATAGTTTCGAGTCGAAATTTTTCAAGGTGCCTTGCATGTGAATGTTCAAATGCATACATGTAAAGTGCTGACCTAAATAAAAAAATGTACTGATTCCGTAACAGGAATTATAGGAAGAGATTTCACAGATGACTTTAAACGCTATCACAAGCTCTCTTTATCTGTCCTGAGAGAATTCGGATTTGGAACGAATCGCTTGATGGAGACAAGAATTTTAGCAGAATTTGATGCCCTGGAAACTTACATTCGCGCAAAAGAAGGTATTGCATTTAATCCACGCGAAATGCTGCACCATTGTACGTACAATATCATCAAGAATATTGTATTTGGAAAGCGAGAAGACTATGAGAATGGACCGGACAAAATCATTACGAATTTTATGTTATTTATGCGAAATGCCACAGTGGCGATTGACATTGCCCCTGCGTTGCTAAAACTACTCCCTTATTTTAGCCAGAAAACAAAGTCTTGCGTGAATTATATGTCCGCAATGTGCGAAAAAGTTGAGGAAGAAATTCAATGTATCAAGAAAAATAGCAAAATCGAATGTTTCGTATCTAGTTATATTGCAAAAGCAGGCCCCGATTATGATCATGAACAACTTATTTACACAACAAGAGATTTGGTCGCTGCCGGTTCCGAAACAACTGCGACAGTTCTGCTATGGCTACTGGTGTTCCTCGCCAATAACCCTGCTACCCAGAAACGTCTTCAGACAGAGATTGATGGAGTGATTTCGAGAGGCACACTTCCATCTCTGGATGATCAGCCAAAGCTTCCATTTGTTGAAGCTACAATTCTTGAGACGATACGTATCAGGACAATTGCACCAGTTGCTGTTCCTCACCTTACGTTGAAGGACTCAGAAGTCTGTGGTTACTTCATACCATCTGGGACTCAAGTATGTTGAACTTGAATGCGTCAATTATGTGAAGGAGTAGGTAATGATATGAAAAGGCTGACGATTTAACATTTTGTGAGACTAGATGAGTTATGAATTGATCTTGGTTAAGGTCTTCAAAGTAAAAATTAATTAGCGATTTTAAGACTCCTCCATTCATCTTTATTATGTACATGTAGTGGTGAAAAATTCTTATATTAGCTGAGACATAAAGAACGTGGAAATACACTTGTTGTAAACGAACTCCATTTTGTCTTGACAGCAGATCTTCACTAAACGGCGACAAAGGTCCTACAACTTAACATTTAATTGTCGTAGTCATATCTTTTTCTCCCACTGAGTATAATCGTTACCTGAACACCATTGTTTCGACCAAATTGAACTTATGAATCTAAATATTACGTAATCCTCCAGTACTGAAATGGTTGACTCAGTCACTACCGTTGAGATATTTAATTGAAGCCGACGAAATACATTTGATTGCTTTAGGTGTTTGCAAATCTGCATGCTGCTAACATGAACTCAAAGGTTTGGGAAGATCCGGATGTGTTTCGTCCGGAAAGATTTCTTGACGAGGACAATAAGATTTTTGGCAGAGATAGAGTCATTTCTTTCTCTCTGGGTCAGTCACGATTTCATATAAATCAATGCCTAAACTAACCTATTACATAACTACAAATTGAGGCAGGCATAGCCAAATAAGCTTTCTTAATCAGAAATTGCTTAATCTCCGGAGAGAGTATAACGTAGCGAAGGAGGAGAGGAATAGTACTTTAATGGAACAGGTGATGAGGCGATTATTATTGTCATTGAATGTGTAATATTGTGCTATTACATAATCGGGTTCACTTGTATCACTAGTTTCTGGGCGATAATCGGGAAGCCAGAATGTTCACATACTGTTACATAAGAAGCTGATTCGTTAACTTTTAGTTATGAAGTGAAATTGACAAATAACTGTGTCAGTAAACTTAAACAGATGGTTTTGGAGATTTAGAACATTATATTTTCACAAAAAACAACATTTAGATTGGGGGGAAGTCTATGTTTAACAGTAAAACTTGTACTCGGATATATGATAATCCTTTTATCTATATCCCTTGCAGTTTGGCTAAAGAACACAATACGACACGCCGATTATTTCAACATAAGAAATGCCATGTTTTTCTTTATCTCAGTTTATGGTCGCCACTGATCAAGTCTTCATCTACATTTCATTTGTTCTGCAGGTCGTAGGTCATGTCTCGGAGAAATATTGGCTCGTCAGGAGGTTTTCTTGTTCCTAACTGGTTGGATGCAACGATTCAATATTCTTCCGGCAGCAGACGGATTGAAGATTGACGACAAGCCGGTTTATATTATAACTGCGGCACCGCTTCCGTTTTCAATCCGTATGATCCCGCGAAATAGGCCTATCTAAAGACATGAGTTATTTATAAACTACTCTTTGCAATTACTTGATTCTTAGGTATAAAAATAAATTAATATCATGCTGCGATTTAGGTGTTATATAGATGGTCCATAAAGAGTCTATCCTGACCTGAACAGAATAAGTGTTTTATTTCTCATCTTGTTGCTGTTTCTTCCACTGTACTGTAGGATGATCTGATCACCAACTAATTCGTCGTACCATGCTATCTCCTCCATTGTCCCCCAGATTCTGTCCTGGTACCGAAACGATAACGAACCAAACAGTGTGGCTATAACTGATTTTAATTTTGTTTTGGGTGCCGTTGAAGCTTTTGTCTCTATGTGACACTGAGCAATTTAAGAGACTTACAATTAAATAGCTATGCATACTTTAAATAATAACAAGATTATTATATTCGTTCCAACGCGTCGCGTATTTATCGAGTAGCACTTTAGAAATGTGAAGTTTACGATCATATAAAATGGTCCTCGGACGTTCGCTCATAGGATGTTCGCTCATAAATAGCAAATAAATAACATATTAAGCAGTTACATGGAAATCTACTACATTTGAGCAAACAAGGATGTTGCCTAAATGTAGACACGCTTGGTGTGTCAAATATATAGCAACAGATATAGCAAGTAAATAACATGGAAATCTGCTATAAGTAAACCAAGTAAGATATTACCTGAACATAGACATATTTGGTGTATCAAATTAATTACTAATTTTTCCGGTATTAGACAAGCAAAAATAAACATACCGAGAAAGTGACCATTGACAATAGCAGAATATCTCACTTATCTTATAAGTAGTGGACATTGAAATTTCAACAGTATTTCGGACATTCAATGCTCTACAGTATTTTTAGGCTATATGATTTCAGTGCCCGTTTTTTAACAATAACAATAGAATATCAATTAGCACACCTTCTGTTTTGCATTTACTCATTGCTCGTTCACTTAATATTTTTGCATCACGTTTGGTGATCGTCAACTAAATGAATGTCCAGTTAGGCTCCAGTAGGGTCGCAAGTAAATGTTTATTTTATACGGTCTTTACGCATTGCCAATGATCAATTGAGATTCTCGACACTAATGCGCACAGGTTTGGCCTAGAAATCAACTTGAAAAAGACCAAAATCAAGACCACATTTGAATCGCAGAACCCACCAACAGTACTGATAGCTGGGAAAGAAGTGGAAGTAGTAGCCAGGTTCACATAGGCCTACTTGGGCTCATGCAGGGACTGCACTGGAGATAGCGAACCCGCAGAAAAATTGCACTTGCACAGAACTGAAGAATTAAATGAAACCCATGAATTTGACCTCAGCACAGGTTGGACGGCGGACGGTGGAGACGGTTACGCTCCTCTGAGGGGCTCGCCATTGATGGAGTTGGTATAATTATTTGTATCGCGACACAGTGTCAAATGCTGATTTAAGCAGTTCAAAAGTCACGCCGGAGCAAGATATCTGAAGAAATTTGTTGCTCAGAAACTACACTTTGCGATTTTTAGATCCGTATTTATGAAAGTAAATTAATCGCGTGATGTGCATTAGATGTTGTATAGAGTGTCCTTAAAGAGCCTATCCTGACCTGAACAGAAAAGGCGTCCAATTTTTCATCTTGTTACCGTTTCTGCCTCTGTACTGTAGCATGATCCTTTCACCATAATTCCACCATGCTGCTTCATCCATTTGTCTTTGATTGATTCTGATCTAGCACCGTAGCGAACCAAACAATATGACTCCTATACTGACTTGAATTGATTTTGCTTCGTCCATCAAACTTTAGTCTCCTTAAGTCACATTTAGACCTACACGTATGATCGTACATTACTGATAATAGAATGCACAGTCAGTGTTTATTTACACAGAGGCCTATAGTTACGGTTCTCATTAAGCGCTATTATCCACATACATTCCATCGTGTCGCATGGTTTCAAGTAGCACTAGAAAGTTAGAGTTTACGATCGTATAAAAGACTGTTTGTTAGGCGCCAGTAGAGTCACTGGCTAGTATTAGATGATGACTTTATGCAATACCAATTATCACAGCTGATATGTCTATATAGCGAAGCCGTGTCAACTGATGAATTTTAAGCAGTTCACAAGCCGCGCCGTATCATGGTGCAATAACTGTAATCTCAATTCAAGAGCAAGCAAGTGTTGTAAACACGTCTCACGTTCATTTCCCATGAGATCATAGATATGACCTATTTAAAAAAAATTATGGCTATCACTTGTCGCTTTATGTTCCGATGTAAGTTTCCAGGGCATCTGGAACGACTTATCCCTGTCGCTTTATGTTCCGATGTAAGTTTCCAGGGTATCTGGAACGACTTACCCCTCTGCAAGATGCGGCTGCACAAACGATAAACGGAACGCAATAGCGTTGAAACGCTTTATTGTGACGTACTCTTGTGCTATTGAGCCAAGCTGACGACAGCAGTTCTGATACGATAGACTGTGGTTACGGATCGTAGCTTCGGTATTAGGTATTTGGCATTCGCCCAGGATTCTATTGCTTGTGGAACCAAAGGTTCACTTATGTCTGGTTAACGGCGAGGAGCAACGATTCGGTCGTCTTTACGTTTTGCTCGAGACTAGTCTTAACTAAACGTCATCTGCTTTCGGTTTAAGGTTTATGACACCTAAACGAACGGCTTTCGTTAGGGAATTAAGCTTCAGGACTCACGTGAATGTGAGCTTTCTAGTTGTCGGGTTGTGTGCCTTATTTCTGGTAACGGTTGTAAACACTATTTTTCTTTTTCCATTCAACTATATCTTATGCTTATATGGGACCTCCTGCTACCTATAGAAGCTACATATAAAAATCAAGATTTCTCGTCGTATTATTATTATTATTATTATTATTATTATTATTATTATTATTATTATTATTATTATTATTATTATTATTATTATTATCATTACTATTATCATTGCTATTATTATTATTATTATTATTATTATTATTATTATTATTATTATTATTATTATGCTGTTATCAAAAAGCTTTGACTCCTCTCTGCTGGTGAAATCGCGACTTTGAGGATCTTTCACTCGTCCCTGAGACAATTCAGTTTGAAATCATTATCAGCCTAAACGTACGGAAATTAACTTTCAAGAACCTCCCGGTTAGCACAAAATTACTGACAAGTTTTATCTAAAGTCTCAAATTGCCTTGCATTTAAATGTTCAGATGGATACATGATTAATATATTATTATTATTGGTATTATTATTGCTATTATTATTATTCTCCATACACGAGGGATAGATGAAATGTATTCGTCCACTATTCTAAACATAATTATAGAGATTAGCATTGTTAACTGAAGGCTTAATCATGAGAGTCATTATGTAATATATATGAAATATCATAAGTTATTATTATTATTATTATAATCATTACTATTATTGTAATTATTATTATTACTACTACTATTATTATTATTATTATAATTATAATTACTATTATTATTCTTATAATTATTATTATTATTGTTATTATTATTATTATTTTTGTTATTATTATTATTATTATTATTATCAATATTATTATTATTATTATGATTATTATGCTGTTATCGCCCATGTGGGTGAACTAAGTGAGTGGTGGCAATGTCCCGAAGAGGCAGACGGCGTTCCCACGCTGAAGAACAACCGAGATACGTTGGAACAGAAATGACGTCTCCATTGGATCGTGGGTTGCAGCACTCGTTCGACTCCCCAACTCTGAGATGAACTGCAGTCCTTCACTGCTCCAAGCGCCGCCGGATTCCAAGGAGAGGGCTACGAAGTCGTGGGTGTTGGTTATGGTGGAATACTTGGCCCTCTTCGTCTTAGCTGCGCGTTCGGCTGCTTCGCCAGCTCTGTTAGATGTGTCGACAAGATGTGACTTGGCGTAGGTGTCGGGCACTGTCACATCCCATGCCAGACATCGACCACGTGTCCAAGGAATGAGCGTGACGCCGTCCGGTCGCTTTCCATCCTCTCTTACCAAGCCGAGAGGTTCCTTTTGTTCAACATGCTATGTCGTTGATGTTTTCCGCTGCCTCTTCTACAAATTAGTCCATGGAGACCTTTTGCGTCGACGCTCTCTTGACATTGGTGACACAAATGTGGCTCGCAGGGCGTCGTTCCTAGCCTCAACCCGGCTGCCATTCGTACCTCCTCGTTTGAGAGGCGCAGGCCTAGGGCAGTCACAGGGGGCGCTAGCATCCAGTCTCCAGAATGAGGTGCTCGTGAGGCCAGCAGGCGAGCACGGTCACATGGATTGTTATTGGATTCCAGCAGACTTTTCCAAGCCTTATCTGTGAATCGGAGGTCCCATTCTTTCTGGCGATGACTCGCTGATCCTGTTGGTTGTTCTGCATCTGTCAGGGTCTTCCAAGCGTTGAGTGCTGAACTCGCAAGTTCATATGGTTCCTCAGCAGACTCTGTTGAAAGGATGCATGCCTGGAGTTCGCTTGTACTAGCAGCAGAAGCCTGAAAGGCAGAAAGTGCCAGCGTAGATGCACAACGAATTCCCACACCACCATCTCTCACCGGCAAAGAAGCCTGGAGCCAACGGTCATTGTCAAGGTCCACATTTAAAATGGTTGACAGTCCTTCTCTCAGCAGTTGATCAAACCGAGCCAAACCCGGGCAATCAGCGCAGACGGCTGTGCGCAGACTGTACAAGAGCTTCGGTACACTTAAGACTGTTTCTCAGCAGAACCAGAGCGTCATGTGTATAAAGCAAGGACAATCTTCCGATTACCCTCTCGAGGTCATTAGCCTTTGAATTAACGACCATGTTCACAGCTGGACCTGGAATCAGAGGTGCACCCAACAAGGTCACGTCCTCGAGGGCTATGCTCGTGAACTCTTGAAACGCAGGGTCATTGTTCGGCATCTGGGTGTTGTGACACGTGATTTCGCATTTGCTGCGGTTCAATAGCAATCCCAGATTCTTTGATTCCTGCTCGATTAATTTAACGTCGTCGGCCACTGTTTCCTTGTTACCTCCCAATGTCAGGTCATCCAGATATCCGATACGCAGATCCGATCGAAGCTTCATCAGAATCAGTTGCAGCACAAGACAGAATTCCAGAGGTCCCAAAGGATCGCCTTGCTGCGTTCCGTCTTCGGATCGAATTATGTTTGAACCATAGCGCAACAGTGGACGGTTTGAATAGGCAGCGTGAGCAAAGTGGTAGAGTTCTGGGATCTTTCTAGCAACTGCCTCTAGAAGACAATCTCTGCGCAGAGTGTTAAAGGCATTGGCGAAGTCAATGCCTTTAACAATATTATGATTATCATTATTATTATTATTATTATTATTATTATTATTATTATTATTATTATTATTATTATTATTATTATTATTATTATCATTATGATTATCATTATTATTATTATTATTATTATTATTATTATTATTATTATTATTATTGCTGTTTATTTTGTTATTATTATTATTATTATTGCTGTTTGTTTTGTTATTATTATTATTATTATTATTATTATAATCATTATTATTGTTATTATTATCATTATTATTATTATTGTCAATGACATAGTCGATGAGATTTCATCCAGAATTTTGATCTTTGTAGATGATATTCGTAGAACTGAGGGAGATGAAAAAGAAACAGATATAATGAGAGAAGATCTGAGAATAGAGTTCACACGTTAACAGGGTTGCTCTTGGATTGGGATCGGTGCCATGTGACGCTTATTTGGGGAAGACAAACAATGTGTTTTCCCCGAATGGAGACTAAGATATTGATATTGATTTTAAGCTACATCATCTTAGCAGACGTATTCAATCGGTGACTAAGGGGACGCTGTGTTCAAGAACATTTGGAACTCGAAGTTTCGTAATAGAAATATGTACACTTTATCCGGAAGGAAAGATACCTCTTGAGGCTATTGCGAATCACTTGTAAATAGGATCAAAACGGATTTAACAGCGAGCACATTCGTCATTGGGAAGTGGGCTTTGGAGCGCAGAGCAATCATCAAAACTAGAGAGCAACCGAATTTCTGTCTCATTTCCGGCACCGAAATTGCAAATTTGTCAGTTTCTGCCCGTTTTTTCGGCCGAAGCTGTTATCGGCAGTTTCGTGATAGTTTCGTTTTCGGCCGAAACCAAAGTTCGTTTTCGACACTGCAAAATTGGTGTCTACAGACGGCTTCACTGGCAGGTAGTGGTGTGTTCTGTATAGTATTATTAGTATGACATCTCTGAGTTGAACGCGCAGAGTTCTCTCTTGGTAATGTGGAAACTAATACTGTCAACCCAGAGAGGGCAAATGCGTTCATTCGTAACGAAATACCTTCAGTCGTTTCGAAACTCTTTCAGCCTTATCGGCGGAACCGGCTAATTGGTATCATATTCCCTCATCACTTGTGTTTAGCCGATGGCACCTAGATTATAGATCTGGCCGGGTAAGGGTTATATGTATTATATATGCATAGTATATATATATGCCTGAACAAAGAAATATATATACATAATTATTTACATATATATCATCATTAGTGACGATATTAATTTATCGTGCAGGCATTTCCATATTTCGTTTTAGTTTAGTTTTCGGCCGAAACCAAAACGGCAATTTCGGTGGCGTTTTCGTTTTAGGCCGGAAATAAAAAATATGGGTTCGGACGGTCACTAATCTAGACACAAATTCCTGATCTGGTGGGAGTTGAACCGCCGATCTTTCACGAATGAGTTTAATTCGTCTTTACATCGTTCGACTAGATAGACAAATGAGTTGAATCTATTAATATAGCAAACATTGTCTATGTAGCTACTTGCAATTGACTCTAATCGTGGCTACCGATATGGTATTCAATTCTGAACGAATTTCGTCACAGCGTTTGCGTTGGCCAAAATTTTATGAGCTTAGTTAACTCGAGGCAATACCAATTTAGCTAATTATTAAAAAGCTGATCTTCGGCAACAGATAACGTTTTGGGATAAATCAAACGTTGTCCGTATACAATGTGTATATATGCAGTTCGTTACATTTAAAAGCTGCGCTGCCCTCATTTGTTGAAGTTTTGAAGAGTTCAAAGTATGCGACAAAAGCAAAAACACCGATTAGATAAAATGTCGGTGAAACGAGTTAAGACTTGTTGCGCGCATAGGCCAACACAAGCTGTAGCTGTAGGACTACTTAGCTGGTTTAAAGAGTTCAAGGTCTTCTTAATGGACATTATTATCGTTGTTGAAACATTCTTTGTTTTCCGTACGCTTAGGTTGTATACATCTGCGTTCGACGTTTTTTTTAGTCTGCAATCCAGTTTATGCGGGACGTTTCAATATAGGATTTAATTCTTTTTTATATGAGGAATTCTTCAAAAAGTTGTACTCACCATACTTTCGAGAAAAGGGCGTCAGGTATTGAAGATCTGAACTTCATAGTTTTGCTGATTTGTGGTGCTTAAGTGCTAATGGGTTGGTATATGAGGGGTTTGTGAGATTGGGCGACCTTGTCAGCGTGTCAAAGTGTCCCTTTGGGTTTCCATTGTCACCAGTAATTAACTGGCCTTTGAATGCGTTGTTTGTGTCACTATAACGTATAATGTATATGTGTGTGTGTGTGCGCGCGCGCGCGCGCGCGCGTGTGTGTGGTGTGTGTGTGAGTGCGTGTGTGTGTGGTGTGTGTGGGAGTGCGTGTGTGAGTGCGTGTATGTGTGAGTTCGTGTGTGTGTGTGGTGTGTGTGTGTGTGTGTGTGGTGTGTGTGTGAGTGCGTGTGTGTGTGGTGTGTGTGCGGTGTGTGTGTGTGAGTGCGTGAGTGTGTGGTGTGTGTGTGTGTGTGTGTGTGTGTGTGTGTGAGTGCGTGTGTATATGCCAACAAATTGAAGAGAAGGATACATTATATTTTGCAACTTAAATGTTTGAATCTGCGCCATTCATTTACGACGACCAGTAAACTATACTCGTCATATCACGACTTTTTCATTTTGAAATTTCTTGTTTAGAAAATGATAAACTATTCTGGCGAGAGGCATCTAGGTATTTCGTGTACTAGGTCAATGTATGAAGCCACGCAAAGGATCGTAGTAAAACTTAATAAGCAAAACAGACTCCTACATTTTAACCAGTTCGACATCAATTAATATCGAAACAGTCCATTTCAAAATGCGACTGTTAATTCTACTTAGCAATTTGTGAACTCCTAAAACTGTCAGCTTTTAACTGATGTTTATTCGCTCGGTGGCGCTGATAAAGTAGGCAGTATGATGGACAGATTCTTGTGTGAGGGCCATATATCTAAGTTGGACTCCAATAACAAGTTCGCAATCGTAATCGTAACATCGAAAGCGCCAATTGAAAGCCAAGCACAGGACACCATCTTATTCACGAGCGCTGTAATGGTCCTTCCGTGCACTGATTGTGATCATACTATGGTAGGCGGGTTTGAATTAATAATAACTGGTCCATTCATATTGAAGAGATTATATTCGTAATCGTAATTAGGTATTAATATAGCGCCACTTTAAGTCAGAGGTTGTTCAAAAAAGTGTAATTGTCTTCACTGCCGAAGATTGCAGTCTCCCATCCAATTACAGCTGGACGGACCCACAGTGGCTTAACTTGACTGAGCCAAAGGAGTACGTGTCCATGGGACGACTAGCTAGCCCCGAGTTGAGAAGCATAGGAAAGAAGAAAGGATTAAGGAGGACACCGGATTACGGCAAGTCCTGAGGTGAAGTGAAGCAAGATGATTATTTTTTTAAATATTAAGAACGATCATTTGCAAGGCGTGTTGTTTAAAGCACTAAAAAGAAAAATTATCGATTAGTTGCAGTGCGGGGCACTGAAGACAAAGGAACAACAACCTTTTGATAAACTAATTGTAATTATGTTGTATTGAAAGTGATTGAAAGTTAGTGACTAGCTTAGTGATTCGGTTGTTTTTACTCAAGGTCCCATCTCCAAAGATGTTTCTGTTCACTGATTTTCTGATTATTTTGGCGACGTTTCTCGCATTTTCAATACTAATGAAAGCACTGAGAAGAAAGACTGACAGTCGACGCTATCCACCGTCTCTGCCCTCGTTGCCTCTAGTAGGATCATTGCCATTCATCCGGAATTTTGCCAACATACACCAGTATTTCATGGTCAAAGCTGATCAACTTGGACCAATCTTTACTTTCAGAGCCAGACGCAGGTAAGATGTATGCGTATTTAGCCTCGATGAATAGTTAGAAGAAGAGTCATAGGCAGCCAGTGGTATGAATTGCTGGCGACCGCATTTTTTGGCCTCGGCATACTGTCTTCTTCCTCGCCCTCTCATCTACATGTACTAGCCGCCTCTGAGTTCTGTTTTAAGTCCGTCACTGTACGCATTCTGACAGTGCCAGTCCCAAACCTGAAGATAGGAGAAGGGCGACACCAAATCATCTTTATATGGAACGGTGTCGTTAAAAAATCAACAACAGGGAGTTCTGGGAGTAGGTTTCTTGAATAAGCTCTATATAAAATCTCGGAGAAAAATGAATGCATGAATCTTCCCACCGAGTTGACAATCGGAATCGTGATCTTCAAATGTCCTCTATTGTCCTGCTGGCACTGTTTATGACATTGCACTTGTTCATCTTCCAGAGTCTGATCTCGACCTCAATGGACGACATTGTGATTCTACAGGTAGATGCTCGCAATATCACAGGCCATAACAGGACGTTCTCAATTGGGTTTCCCTCTGTTTGGAATGAGCTCCCCTCTGACCTGCGCTTTCTCACGCGATACCTGTTTGACTCATTCCATAAATTTATCTCTAGGTGTACCTGGGTCGAGGTGCCTGTGGATAGTTATCTTGTATTGGCCTGCATAAATTACGTAGGGGCCTAGATAGATAGATAGATAAATAGGTAGATAGATAGACAAACAAACAGACAGACAGACAGACAGACAGACAGACAGATAGACAGATAGACGGATAGACGGATAGATAGATAGATAGATAGATAGATAGATAGATAGATAGATAGATAGATAGATAGATAGATAGATAGATAGATAGATTGAAATGCAACTAGTCCGTTTTGCTTGATATAGCCGCACTAACGTAGGCTACTGGCTAAAGTAAAACTGCCATGGTAGTGGATGGCAGTATGAGACACGTGGTAGCGCAGTTGAACGATCACCTTGTCGTAGATAGCGTGTTGCCATGGACAGGTCAGTATGCGATTGATGGGCCACCAATTCAAGGTTATAAGCTTAATATGACTGCATTTATACACCAACTCAACTGTGTGAAATGAAGTAGTTACATTATCAGACAGATTTACAGGTATGACAGAAATACAGAGACAACAAGACGAGTCAATCAATCAATCATTCAATCACTGAAATTTAACATAGCGCCCCTTCAAGATATATATATCTTCTCAGAGGCGCTCCCGGTCCGTCTACGCCAAAAAATTGCAGTTTTTAGTAATGAGAAGAATGCAGATGAGGAGGTTTTGGTCAGAATGTGAAGCTCTAGGGCTAGCGCATTCCATGGGGTTGGACTTACCACTGCAAAGGCCCGGTTCTGCATCATAGAAATGCGGGCGAGGGCAACAGTCAAGTTCCCCCAAAAAGCAGATCTTCGAGAGACATTTGCAGCGACAGGTCGACACAGATCCTGAAGGTACATACATGTAGGGACAGTGTCACAGAGGCAGCATTATGGCGGCGCTATAGAAGTTTATTAGTCATAGTCATAGGCAGCACTAAACCATGACAGGAACCCTGCACTCAATACGCTGTGGAAGAGGTAGCCAGCGAAGGACGTCACGCATATAGGTAGACACATGTAGATAGGCGGCCAGTCCTATATATAAGGATACCAGTAATCAGTGGTGCAGCCGAACGAAGGACTCGCTCTAGTCCAGGGGTGCAAAAACCAAGACCCGTATCCGACTCCTACCCGTATCCGCGGGTACGGGTCGGGTACGGGTTACCAGCGGGTATGGTAATACCTTCAGACTCCTAGTTCAGAGCTATAGTTTCCAATTGTAATCTTTCACTATGGCGTGGAAGGCTGCACAGGCCGTGGTTTGTACTCCTTGCCATTCGAGTGTTGTTCTGTGGCGGTGTAGGCCGTGAGCGCTCCAACACCTAGTAGCCCTGTGTCTGAGATCAACTGAGTTGTCATCGAGCCAAGTCTCAGTCGAGCACAGGACATGAAAATTCAGGTCTGAGGCCAGCTGTTTTTACGCCTATAGCTCCTTTGGCAGCGAACGTATGTTGAATGTGGCCCAGTGAAGTTGCAAACGGGGGCGATTGCTAGATATAACGGCAATGCCCGTGCCTGCTTTCTCAGTGTGCGTCAGAACAGGGCGCCGCCGTCTCCCGCCTTTGCAGCCGCGTGCACTTACTCTGATGAGTTTATATGTATACGAATGTGGGTCAACGACAGCCCCATCCAGCGCTGACTGAACAATTGGTGACGTGAGTAGGCTGTACAGTTAATGATTGAAGGTATGAAGTTATTATAGTTCTGTAGGTTTGGTATAATTAAATGTTAATGTTTTGGTATGTGATTGTTTTTTTGGAATTGGGCCACCCAGTTAGCGGGTAAATGTGTCCCTTTGGGTTTCCATTGTATTTGTGACCAATTATTAACTGACCTATGAACTACATGTTTGTATCACTATATAATTATATAAAATGCATATTATTATAGTTTTAAATTAGATATCTTGAAGAGGCGCTGTATTAAGTTTCATTGACTGATTGATATAAATATGTACATAAATATATATATATAATTCTTATATGTAATTTGTATATATAATTTTTATAGATATAGGTAGTATAAGAATACGCGCGTGTGTGTCGTTGCGTGTGTTTGCTAAATGATTGAAGAGAAGGAAACGATTCTGCTACATTTTGGTTTGAACTGACAATATTCATTCACGATGATCAGTAAATTTACTCAATAGAAAAATATCAACAACTCTAGCGTGAGACATTTTAGCATTTCATGTGGTATATACAGGGCCAGATCTAAGCGTAGTTCAAGACGAACAGAGGGGTGAGACAAGGCGACCCAGTTCACCCACCATGTTTATTACAGATCTGTAGCGAGCAATGGATTGAGTTAAAAGGGGGTAAAAGGAGTATCAACTCCTGAAATGCGAATCAACAACATTCGCTTTGCACAAGTTTGCAGATGCTGCGGATATAATCGTAATCGTAATCTCAGCATTTCTACAGAGCCCACAAACGCGAAGTCGCGAGAACCAGCTTATTCACAGGCGCTTAATCAAAACAGAATCGATAGGCAGAGTGTCAAATCCAGAGAGTCAGGCAGGCAGACAGGTAGACGGCTAATGGTGGATGGTGTTTGGAATTGAAACGGCGAGGGAGATAGGAGGAAGAGGAGGAATAAGGATAAGATTTTCGAAAGAGCAATGCTTTGAGTTGTGAGTGAAAAACCTGTGGGGAGATAGCAAGAGGTGAGGTGTTTGTAAATTCGTAGGACGAATCGGATATTTGTCTTAATGCTGGAGGGAGTTTGTTCCAAAGAGGCGGGACAGCAATGGCTATGGAGCGATTTGCAAATTTGAGTGATGATGTGACGGGAGGGCGAAGTAGTGTGAGGCTGGAAGAGGGACGGATTGAACGATGTGGCTGAATCGACAACAACTGACTGAGATATGTGGGCTGTGAGGATTGCAGTGTGTTGTAGATGAGTGAAATGACCTTATATTCGATCCGTTCAGATATTTTGAGCCAGTGGAGTTATCTGAGGACAGGAGTGATATGGTGACGCTTTGGGGTCTTGGTGACAGCACGGGCAAGAGCAATCTGAATGGCTTGGAGGCGATTTAATTGGGTGATGTCTATATTTAGGAAAAGGGAATTACAGTAATCCAATTTAGGCTGAACTCTTGATGTGGCGATTGTGGATGCTGTTTTGGAGTCAGGCATAGGGCGGATTCTACGAAGGTCACGGATGTGCATGAAGCAAGAGCGAGAAAGATGGGTGATGTGATCAGCGAAGCTAAGGTTTTGGTCAAAGATTATGCCTAGGTTGCGGACAGGAGACCTGCAGTGAATTTGTGGGTGGATGCAGAATCAGGGTTGAGAGAAATAGAGGGATCAGGAATTTTCTTCAGTTGCTCACAATATATTGGAAGAATCGGAGAAGGATTTAGAACAGACAGCGCAGATATTGAGCACGGAGGCGAAAAGTACGGCTTATATAGGAACCTCGAGAAAACAAAAACAATGACATTTGGAGACAAAACTATAGAGAACTAAATAATGATAGATTGAACGCAGGTACATGTAGAACATGTAGTGGGCTTCACCTATCTTGGAAACAACATGATATACGGCCTGGATTGCAAAAATGAAATAAGAATACCGGTTAATATGAGAATAGCCCTGTTGAAAGGTATGTACAAGATTTGGAAAGCAAGGCAATAACCCTTGGGGTTAAATTGGAAGTACTGAAAACATGCGTCTTCGGCAGCATGATGTATGGACGTGAGACCTGGGTGCTAACAAAAGATTCAGGAAAGAGGGTGCTCGCATTTGAAAGAAAATGCTACCGCAGGATACTTAGAATAGGATGGACTCAGGTCAGTAATGATGAACTGTACAGAAGAATCGGCATGACAGAAAACCTCATGCAAAAATTGATACAGAGAAAGCTAAGTTTATTTGGGCATATATTGAGATTGAAAGAGGATAGAACACCTCGAACGCTGTTTTTTGCAATAATGGATGGGACAAACAAAAGAGGAAGACCACATAAGGAATGGACAGTTGACATTGAAGAATGGCGTGGAACAAATCTTCAAGAATTGAGCCACGCGGCGGCAATGAACAGAGACATGTGGAGAGATGTAACCAGAAAGGCATCAGACACCTACGAGCGATGAGCCCATGGTTGTTGATTGATCTAGACGTAGGCGATGGCGCATACAGCGGAAAATTTCGTCATTTTTCAGAGGCGGCACCTTTATTGAATTCAATGCAATAAAATATGCATATAGCGTAGGAGGACAATATTTTCTTAGACCACAATATTCTAAATTATTTTCAAATATAAATATTTTTTCAATGAAACATATTTTCTCTTTTCAATAAATTATCATAGTTCATCTGCTTCTACTCCTCCTGTTGATATGCTCAACAAAAATCTTTATATTCGATTTCGATTAACTTTCACCGATTGAGTTCAACTTCCGGTTATGAGCCTCTTGTTTATCAATATCAGTTAACAACTTCAAATTTTGAATTGAATAGAATAGGATATTTAATTAAAATAATTCCCTTAAATGCGAAAAATATCATAACCAAATGGCAGATGATAGAGGAAGAAAGAGGCAACGATTTTCTGGGTCAGATTATAATAAAATTACGGCTCGGACGTTAATCATCTGCGGCCTGAAGTTCATTTATCATACGTTTCGTTGGTTTAGCTACAATTTCGATCGAGAAGGAAATTGCAGATCAACTTTATATGGAAGAGCTAATTCGGGAGTTTGCAGCTTTGAAAGCTGCAAGTGTGCATTGTAAATAAATAATGTGTCATGTTATTGAAACAAAATATAAAACAATTCTGTAATTTCTGTTTCTAGTTATTTTATGTCAGACTAAGTGCTCAATAGAATATCTTCATATTTAGACTTTCAATGTACACTGCTTATTATATTTAACAAGTTAATATTGCTCAGAACCTCATTACGTCTTGATCGTATTAAATTTTTGTTTGCGTGGGGGTGACGGGGTGGCAACATTAAATCCCGCCTACTTACGAAAAATCCATAGAACCTGGCCTGGCTATATACATTATGTGGCGCGCTTTAAGCAGATCCGAAGGGAACATTTTGTACTAGGACCGACTCAGCTGAATAGACTTATCCATTTAAAACAATTCGATATAAATTAATATCCAATTTTCAATTTCAAAATGGAATTCTTTTATTATGCTACATAGCAATCTGTGAATTCTTTGAACCTGCCGCTTTTAACTGATGTTCCAGTTGCCAGATGGCGCGGATAAAATGGGCACCATGACTGATTGCGCCTTGCGAGTCTGCCATGCAACTGAATTCGACTCCGTTAACAAATTGTAATCTTCCTTTCGTACAATGTTGGTAATCACACTGTGGTGTGTCGGAATGAATTAATTATATTACACTATTCTCATCAGAGTTGTATGGTCTCGAGACAATGTCTCGGTCTCGAGACGCCACAAGACAGTTTTTTAGTGTCTCGGTCTCGGTCTTGGAAGCGTGCTGTCTCGGTCTCGAGGTAGTGTCTCGAATTTTTAGAAACTGTGCTGAAGTGAATGTTTTGTTCCGTCTCGAACAAGCGGTCTCGATAAGTTTTGCGTGAACTGTCTTAAAATCTTGCGCGGCAATATAAAGAATGTTCTCAGGAAATTGTACTATATACATTATAAGTTTCAAATTGAAATTACAAATAAATATTATTCGCGAAAACTGATACATTAGCATTTCACAGCATTTTATATAGGATCACTTGTCTTTTAGTGTCTCGTACTGTCTCTTACTGTCTTGAACCTAGTGTCTCGGTCTCGGTCTTGGTATCTCACTGTCTTGGTCTCGGTCTCGGCACCTCACTGTCTCGGTCTCGTCTTGGTCTTGATGTTGCAAGTCTTGCATACAACACTGATTCTCATCATATCGAGGAGATTATATTCGTAATCGTAACCAAATATTAATTTAGTGCCACTTTAAATCAGAGGCGCTGAAATGCTGAAGACGAAGGTTTCTCAGTGGTCTGTCAATCCCTCTGGAATGGGCCCCAGTTGCCCTCATTCTTCCCCTTAACAATGGACCTCTCTACCTTTTTAAACTGATAAATTCACTTATTTTTATCCCTGGTTGAAGTGGGGGCACCTGTGAGTTGTTTCGCCAATAGAGGTGCTATATAAATTTTCGAAATGAATGAAAGAGAACACCCACTGATTGATAAATTAAGTTTCTTTCTTTCTTGAAAGTGATTGCAAGTTGATTATTAACTGTATACCTTTGTAGCTGACAATTGTTTGTGATTGGATTTTTTTTACTCAAGGTTCCATCTCCAAAGATGTTTCTATTCACTGATCTTCTCATTTTTCTGGCGACATTTGTTGCTTTTTCAATACTAATGAAAGCGTTGAGAAGAAAGACCGACAGTCGACGCTATCCACCGTCTCTGCCCTCGTTGCCTCTAGTCGGTTCTTTGCCATTCATCCGAAACTTTGCCAACATATACGAGTTTTTCACGGAGAAAGCTGACCAACTTGGACCAATCTTTACTTTCAGAGCCGGTCGCAGGTAAGATGTATGTAGTACAGTGTACTGTCGATAGGAAGATGACTTGAGTTGATTATCGAATCGTATTCATCAAAATCCTAAAACGTCAAGCGAAAGCCAAGCGCAGAGCACCAGCTTGTAGATCAGCGCAGCGTCAAATCAGACATTGTATGATAAGGAGTGGACCCAGAACAGAGCGTTAAGAGACACCGCAAGAGAGTGGGAGGAGTTGCGGTTGGTGGCCGAAGACTATGACGCAGAAGGATATGGGAGACAAGTAGGGTTGGGACCAGAGTGGAGAGATCTGTTGGTGGATGATTTGATACTGCTGAGGTCTTTTGCATTAGATATGGAGCAGATGGTGCGCCGGTAGATGCTCGCTCGGTTCAATGGTCGACGTTGTGGTTCCACATTCTCACCCTATCATCAGACAGAATAGGGATTGTTCAATTGTGGGTCTCTCTGTTTGGAATAATCTTCTAGAATAGTCTCTCATCTGACCCAGGCCGATGAGATCACGTGGTTTTTGCTGAAGCCTCATGGATGTTCAACATTGCGGCCATCTTGGAGAAGATTAACCAATCACAGCATTAGAAGCGCTTGTTTTGAATATAACCGTTTGCTCAAATCGCTTGCGCTAATGGTGTAATAGTACGACCTCATGTGTTGGACTCTTGTTTCTTGCTCTTTCAAGTGGCGTCAACGTCACTGATCAGCTTAACATAGGAAGCTCTGTCTAGTTATATCTATGAAGTCGTTGCTATGACCTGCGTTCTCTCCCATGAAAGAATGAACCTTTCTCTGGCAATACACAGGGGCTCCTCTGAATAGTTTTTTAATCGACGCTGTATGAATTGCATAGATAGATTGATTGAAGTGCAACTAAACACTTGCGCTAAGGTTCTGTCTAAAACCATCCTGGTGGATGGCACATGAAGGGAGGCATGTGGTTGCACAAATGACTGCACACTTTGTCCTAGAAAGCATGTCTCCGTGTACAGGTGTGTGTGTGTGTGTGTGTGTGTGTGTGTGTGTGTGTGTGTGTGTGAGAGAGAGAGAGAGTCATTGAGAACCCGGCAATCGATGACTATAATATGACCGCATTTAAAAAAATACCGATTCCACTATGTAAATGATGAAAACACCAGGCTCGGCAGACTTGCAGGTAGGACAGAGATGCAGCGACAGACGTGCGAGTTGTGTAATTTGCAACAGTTGTGACTTTTCAAGCGAATAAGCCAGTCTCTCTGACGTGGCTTTTGTTGGTGTTAGTCAATAGTCGAAGTTTTGAATTATATTACATTTTTCATTTCCTATATTATAATTGCAACTAGTATAATTGTTATAATTAAATATCCCTCGTGATCTTGATTTTAAATCACTACGTTAAATATACAGCATTACTATTATTTGATATGAAAGTATTTTATATGAAAGTTTGCCCATAAAACAGATGTAAGTTCCAAAACATTGCCTGTTGACAATCAATAACTTCACCAGATACAATCATAAGCTGGATTCAGACGGGCCTTGCTGATAGAGTTCGATTGTAGTCAGAATCAAACTGTAATCATAGGCTTATTTTGAGGTCACGAATAATCTCTGTTTTCGTTAAGATGAAAAGTTCTTAACGATTGCAAACACTAGACATCGCATGGTTACATTTATAAATGGAAAGTTTGTCGCAAATTATTGCAAAAATTTCGGTCAGTGTCAACTATAATAATTATTGGTTTTGTCCAGGCTATTATTAACCTGTAAGGGCTATATATAGTTTACCGACCAGACGACATAATTGTTGATGTCTAGAACCCGTAGTTTACGCGATTAAGTTCAACAGAAGATTCTCCCTCCAGCGGGAGTCAGCGTGATTCGCCAGTGGACGGAGTGGTTGATCTGGACAAAGAACTTACAAGTAGTGAAAGAAAACAGCAGTTGAAGGCTCAAGGTCGAACCGGTTAGCATTTTGTGAGAAGTACGAAACGTTTATGATTTGTCGTCAGAGCTGTTATTTATAATTGTTGTAGATTATGCCTAACACTGAACAGCAAAGAGACCATAGAAGAAGCCTTGGTGAATAATTCCGTATGTTTCGCTGGAAGATCCAGCTTCTACGTGGAACGAATCACGAATATAAACCGCAAAGGTTTGTCACCTATTAAGAACTTATTTATCTTTCTAAATGCACAGGCTTAAGTGAGACGAAATTTTCAATGTGCATTGCATATGAATGTTGAAGTGAATAGGCCAATATTATGTAAAATGATGACCTAAATGAAAAATCATATTGATTGTGTAACAGGAATTCTAGGCAGAGATTTTACAGATGATTTTAAACGCTATCACAAGCTCTCTTTATCTGTGCTGAGAGAATTCGGATTTGGAACGAAACGATTGATGGAGTCAAGAATTTCGTCAGAATTTCAAGCCCTGGAATCTTTCATTTGCGCTAAAGAAGGCAAGGCATTTAATCCACGCGAAATGCTGCACCATTGTACGTACAATATCATCAAGAACATCCTATTTGGAAAGCGAGATGACTACGAGATTGGACCTGACGAAATCATTACTTATTTTACATTATTTATTCGAAATGCCTCCCTGGCGATTGACGTTGCCCCAGCCCTGCTAAAACTACTCCCTTATTTTAGCCAGAAAGTAAAACTCTGCGTGAAGAGTATATCCAGAATATGTGACATAATTGAAGAAGAAGTTCAACATATTAAGAGTAATGGTACAGTCGAATGTTTTGTATCTAGTTATCTGGCAAAAGCAGGTCCAGATTATGATCACGAGCAACTGATTTACACTGTCAGAGATTTAGTCGCTGCCGGATCCGAAACAACTGCGACGACTCTGTTATGGTTGATGGTCTTCATTGCTAATAACCCGGCGATACAGGAACGTCTTCAGAAAGAGATTGATGGAGTGATTCAGAGAGATAGACTTCCATCTCTTGACGACCGGCCAAAACTTCCGTTTGTTGAAGCTACAGTTCTTGAGATTATGCGTATTAGAACGATTGCACCAATTGGTATTCCTCATCTTACCTTAAAGGACTCGGAAGTCTGTGGTTACTTCATACCATCTGGGACTCAAGTAAGTTTAGCTTGAAGGCATCAATTTTCTGGCGGTCCTGATAATATGAAAAGGTTGATGATTTAATATTTGGTTAATCGAAATTAATTATTGATTGATGCTCGCCGTGCTCTTCAAAGTAAACATTATTAATTTTTGATGATTTTAAGATCCCTCTACTCAAATTTATATAGTGATGAAATTTTTCCCATTATTTCAGACATTATATCGTCAAAGGAACTTTTCCCCCGAAAATATACTGACTTGTTTAGACATGTAATTAAAGGTCTCCTTTAGCCTTGACAACAGGTCTTCGCTAAATGGTCGTAATTGCTATTACAATTACAATTCGCAAATCGGCGTCTTTGAACTTAATTTTTTTAATACTATGCTCGTGTGATTTTCTCCCACAGAGTATAACTTTTACTCGTTTACCATTGCTCTATTGTTTTCACTAAATTTTACTTTGGAATCTAAAAATTGTATGATCCGATAATACTACAATATATGACTCAATCACTGCGGCGAAGTTATTTAATTCAAGCTGACTCGATATATTTGATTGCTTTAGGTGTTTGCAAATCTACATGCTGCTAACATGGACCCAAAGGTTTGGAGAGATCCGGATGTATTTAGACCGGAAAGATTTCTTGACAAAGACAATAGCATCATTGGCCGAGATAGAGTCATTTCTTTCTCATTAGGTTAGTTATGATTTCAATTAAATTAATGCTTACTTAATACTTACTCAGACTTAGTTCCTCCTGTTCCGATCGGAGTATTGGTCGACAAGTCTTCGCCACTCCACGCGGTCACCAGCTGTCCTCTCCGCCCCATCCCAGGTCAGTCCCATCCGCTCCAGATCATCTCTAAACGTTCGTCTCCATGTTTTTCTCGGTCTGCCATTTTTGCCTCTTCCATTCTCCGGCACCCAGCCCATCGCCGTCTTCGCAATTCTTGCTTTCGGTAGTCTGAGGATGCGACCCGCCAATTTTTCCTCTTCTTCCTGCGATGATGTGCTCAAGATTCTGTGCTCCCGCCATTATCAACACCTCCTGGTTCCTGATGTGGTCCCTCCGTGAGATGCCTAGGATTGATTGTATGGAATACGTTAAGCTGTTTTGATATCTTCACTGTTGCTTTCCAGGTTTCGCTTGGATATAGTACGACGGGCAGCACCAACGCTGAGTACAACTGAATCTTCGTATCTCTGCTCATCGTTCCCGATCTTCTCACTGTTCTCATTCTCTGGAAAACTGCCGCAGCTTTGCCAATTCTTGTCCTTACACCCATCTTCACGCTTCAATCTTTTTCCAAGTAACTTCCCAAGTATGGGAAGTTGTTGACATATTCTATAGTTTCTTGTCCTATCCTTATGTTTGGGTGCTCCGTGTATCCGATAATCATGGCCTTTGTCTTTGTGTTATTGATGTGCATTCCTACCTTTTCCCCATCTCCCGCAGTCTCGTAGTCAACCTCTGCGTGTCAACGTGTGTTTCACTCAATAGTGCTATGTCGTCTGCGAAATCTAGGTCCCTGTTAGCCTCAGCCTCCTCTCGTCCCATCCTATACCGAACGTAGCTTCATCCATGGCTCATTTCATGATGTAGTCAATGACGAGGGCTAACAGAATCGGGACTACACGCACCCCTGTCCTACTCCTGTTTCTATTTGGAACATAATCGTGTTGCCATTGTCCATTCTGAAAATTAATGCTTAGATTAATCTAACAGATTGCTACAAATTAATTCGGGCAAAGTGAAATTTTTTGTAAGAAGTAGCTTAATTTAAGTTAGCAAAACAGGAACGGAACAGTACTCTAATGGAACAGGTGAGTATTCGATGATAATTCCTATCGAATGTAGCTTCAAATATTTTGTTATCTGGTGGAATTTTGTTTCTGGTCGAAGAAGAAATGAGGTGGAAGTAACTTCCGTGGTGCAATAGATCTGATAATATTCGAGAAACCTAAAACAGCGTCTTTTTGATTATAACATAGCAAGCAACACCCATCAGTTACGACTAGACAATTAAAGTTCACCTATAGATTTTAGCCGTACACACTTTGTAAACACCGATTGCAAACATAAATGGAAGACAAGAAAGATCTTAAAATTCTCTTCCAGTAAAAGTATTAAATAAAGAAATCGTCTTATCACTTTTGATGTCGTAAGTATTTCCAAATGTTCTTCCAGTTTGGCTAAGTACGCAATGCGACTCGTTGATAATTTTAAGATGAATGCTATGTATCTTTTATCTCAGCCAATTGTCCACACTGTTCAAGTCTTGACCAGCCTTCTATTTGTTCTGCAGGTCGAAGGTCATGTCTCGGAGAAATGCTTGCTCGTCAGGAGGTTTTCCTGTTCCTTGCTGGTTGGGTGCAACGATTCAATATTCAGCCGGGAACAGACGGACTGAAGATTGATGACAAGCCAGTGTTTATTATTACTGTGGCACCGCTTCCGTTTTCAATCCGCATGATTCCTAGAGATATCTGAAGAAATACGTTTCTTATAAACTACACTTTTTGTGATTTTTGAATCCTTATGCATAAAAATGAATTTATATCATCCTACGATTTAGGTGTTGTATAGATGGTCCATAAACAGTCTATCCTGACCTGAACAGAATAGGTCATTTACGGTGTATTTCTCGCCTTGTTGCCGTTTCTACCTCTGTACCGTAGCATTGTCCTATCACCAACTAATTCCACCGTTGCACCATGCTGCTACTTTATCCCAATGGCAGATTTTTTAATCTCAGGACAGCGCAGTCTCCACAGAGGACCTTAAAATAGTGTATTACCCATTCAAACGGGCTGCGACAGCCAAAGGATCTCACCCGATAAAATAATCGAAAAAGTGCTGGCTCGAGGCCAACTGGAGGTCCTGGCAAAACGATTACATGTTTAAATGAACATTCACCGAAAACGAACTTCTTAGCCATTATTATCAAGGACAATGAATGCTCTTTGTGATTGTTTTTTAAAGAACTGAGCTTTATGCTTTCGTGAAGGTGACGCATAACTGACCAGACGATGATGTAATTGCTATTGTCTACATACGTGTTTCTCTTACTCGCAATCTTCCTTTCTCCATTGGTCTCCTTTGGTCCAATCTTGAATGGAAGGCTAAGAAGTAAGGTTTGCATTGAGCAGGGCATGCCATATGATAATGTCATTAAAGACAGAGCGCCCAGATCCCATTCTATACACGAAGTATTAGGAAGGTTTGCTAAGAAACAATTACTTCGACACGAGGCTGTGATTTAGGTCATTGTACACCAGTGTATTTACATGTATGTCCTAGATGTCGCTTGTTACTCCGCTACAAGACATGCCCCATGACAAAGGCAGTCCTATTATTTTACTGAAGATTATTGACATGGTGGGCTTCAAGGCTTAATGACAGCCATTCCATGATAATCTCCAGGCGTTATCATAGCAGAGGAAGAGGAAAGAGCTCAAACCGCAGTTCTTGCGGGCGATGGTTCCAGTCAGAGGGGTCGACACTCGACAAACGCAAAGCGTGTCGATAGAGCAGTAAATAGCTGACACGCGGGGAATCGCCAGCAGACCTCTAGCCATGGAGCAGAGAGTGGAGCGCCCGAGAAAGGCAGAGATCGAAGTTTAGATATCAGGTAGCTATCAAGGTATGACGGAGCTACTCCGATCAGAGAGTTACGTATAAGTGTTCGAATTTTAGTCGGGACATAGGAAGCCAGATTATGTGAGAAAGCATAAAGAAACCACCATAGAATGCGTATTCATTTCGAATGGGTAAACGAATGAATTGATAAATAGGAAAGAAGTAGCAATACGAACATGCCTATTTATAGCATCAACGAGACAGTCAAATGATCTTTGTTATCGTATCTATTTGCAAGTAAAACGACATTTTAAAAAATTACCAGACGCCCTGATGTACTGTGCCAAAAGGCCATATATAGTCATTAGGCCCCATTTTTTTATAGCAACGCCACGTCAAATGTTAATTTAAGCAGTTCAAAAGTCACGCTATGGCATAGGGCAACAATTGGTAGTCCAAATTCAAAGCCAGCACGCTATGTAATTACGTCTCACATTCATTTGCCCGCAGGATCGTAGCTAAACGAAGCCAAAAACTTGTAGCCTAGCTTTATGTTACGGTAGTTGTTCAACAAATAAAAGTCTACACGACACTTTGAAGGAAAGCGTTTCAAATATTCACAATAATATAAGGTAAACTAAAAATCTGTGTTGTACTAATGCTAATAATAACAATTATCGCCATTCATATCAGAAATTGCGGATAAATTCGTTTAAACCGTATTGTACGGAGCAACAGATCTAAACATCCGCGATTTGAGGCAGCTGTTCAAGTTAGACCTAGTTAACATTTAAAAGCCAATAACTAATTGTTCAGTTCTTCGCCGTAGAGTGAGTTTATCCCAGAAATCAACAACACTCTGTGTTCGTGTATATAAAAACTCGAACCATGAAAAGCCTATGTATGATAGTAACTAGTCTTAAGAGACCCGTTCTCAATTGACCCAGTTAGCTATTGGCCTACATTGTTGGAGCTTACGTCAAAGCACCTCTTGGAGTGAAGATGCCTGTTGACATACCGGCGGTGGATTATTAAGGAAGTTTTATCTCGGACTAACGCAGTCTGCACAATGGATCTTAATATGGGGTTATGCCAATTCGGATACAGGTTGCGACATTCAAAGGATCTCCCTCAACGAATTCAGTGGAGAATGAGCAGGTCGAGGTCAATTGGAGGCTGTAGGAAAACGACTACATGTACATTTACTAGAATGGCGCAGCCTCTGTCCAGAGCCCGCATTTCAGACTCAGCCCAACACATCACCAAATACTCCAGGTCATCTCTTACAGTCTTTGGACTGTTTCATTGTAAACTCTGAGAACCGAACCTTGGCCTTTGCAGCTACTGTCACAAAGTTCCCAGAGATCCAAATCATCCAAACCATTTCCAATTCAATAACCCTTGCACCAAAACTACCTGCCTCGATGTCCCTTCCTACTTCTTTAGTATTCGATACCTATATGTAGGTCGGCTTCTTGTTGGCTTCGGTTAGTTCTCCTCCGCTCATCCGTCTCTCCAATGTTGTTAGTACACAACTATTCAACTTCTTCAAAGTTCAACCATTTGTTGCTAAACTCAAATATGTAGTTCTTCTATACACTTTCTTCGATTTTCCCTGTCCTATTTCAGGCATCTGCGTTGCTAGATACAGTTCCTAAATGGACTTATGTGACGAAATTGATAAGGATGGAAAGAAGTGAGGAGTAAGCTAAGTGTAAAATTTAATTTAAAAAATAATGATATTGTCTGCTTACTTTAATTGCTATTTAAGGATATGTAATTTATAAATGCAGGATAAATAATAATCACTTTGGTGCAGTGTTGTTGATCTAAATGTCTGTCGAGTATCAGTTACTTGTGTTTTTAGGCGATATCTCCAAATATGTTACTTCTGACGGACTTCATCGGTTTGCTGGCGACGATTCTCGCAATTCTAATGCTTACAAGACTAACAAACGTCTTGTGGAAGAAGTCAGCGACCCGACGCCTCCCACCCTCTCTGCCGTCTTTGCCGATCGTAGGATCTTTGCCATTCATCTGGAAATTTAACAACTTACACGAATATTTCAGGAGCAAAGTTGATCAACTTGGACCGATCTTCACGTTCAAAGTAGGACGCAAGTAGGCCTACATTATTATATACAACATTGGTGCAGTTTTGAGTAGATATCTTGCAGAGGCGTTGTGTAAATGCTCGAATACATTACATTACATAGGTCTGTAGCCTAGGAGTTGAGAGACAAAAACGAGCCTGCTATTTCTAAAATCAGATTGGTATCATTACTGACGTTGCCATATTGAGTAGCCTAGTTAAAATGGCCTACTTTTAGTCTTCCCACTTTGTTAAAATCTAATTTAATATCTTCCGGTCTTCCTTTATCACGTCTAATCAAAACCAAACGAAACTGGTGTCCTTTAGTATAGGTAAGTGCGATGAAGTTTTATCCAATTCAATCGGAACACGTCACTCCTAGTCTAGGACCTGGTCCACTTTTTGTCAAGTACGTATATAGTGGAATCGAATCAACTCCAAATCAACCGAATGTGGCATTTAGCCGCGTTTTCATTTTACATAGGAAATCAATCGATGGAGAAATTGCCCTGTAGTTGATAGGTTTTCATCTCCTTCACGACTTGTGCCAGCCTTCCCGCTCGGTATAGTGATCGCACGCTCCACGTGCCCGCCTTGGTTAACAATTTGGCGGAAAAAATCTGGAGCTTCCGAGTCTCAACTTCCGAGGATCGGCTTTCATTGAGACCCTTCATGTAGGAGCTTGGCGGTTTGCAATCCCCTGCTAGTTTAACAGGCTTGCGTTTTTCCCTTGCTCCCTCCTCTTTTCCCAGCCTGTGGTTTTGGCGATTGAATTTATTGCGTTATTTAGGTTGCAAGCTTTGGTTTACCTGGGCGGGTTGCAAGCCCACCGCACAACCCTCCTCCTTTATCCTGGCTTGGGACAGGCTCAGACCTCCGGAGAGGTCTGAGGCGAAGTTAAGCATGATTTGCTGATGTTTAATGTCAATTTTGCAGGCGGATAAATGCGACATCATTGCATTACTATGCAATGAACTAACATAACGGTTGGTGACTATTATTTCAGAGTATGTCTCACCCTGAACAGCAGACAGGTCATAGAAGAAGCACTGGTGAAAAATTCAGCATGCTTTGCAGGAAGAGAACATTTTTATATAGAAACTATCACCAACAAATCTGGGAAAGGTAGACAATGACGCTATGTGTTGCACATTAATTGCCGAGATAGTTTGGCCATCTAGCGTCAATATGACTATGACTATGACTTAATAACTTCTATAGCGTCACCATAATAACGCACAGGGCATCAACCGACGGCTCACGACCACAGATCAGAAATCTGGTTAAATCCAAGGTCAATCCTAATGAACGACAAGCATCCCAATGGCAGACTTGGACTCAACATACTCACAAACTCGAAGATTATTGCACGCAAACCGTAACAGATCAAACGACTAATAATTGAAAGCGTAATTAGACGGCCATAACAGATCCAGATATTTCAGATTTCGGCAGATTTCGGTTCAAGAAACACTGATTCTTAAACTGATGGCAGAAAAGGCGAAAATGAGAGGAAGAAACACATACCATTGCTTCATAGACTTCCCAAAGGCATTCAACTCCATCAAACAAGACGTATTATGGGCAACAATGAAGTCTTATGGAGTAGGTAGCAGACTAATCGAGATGTTGAGAAACATATGTGAGCAGTCGCAATCAGCGGTGCGCGTTGGCAGAGACCTGGGTGAGTTGTTCAGACTATGGCGAACCTCCCTTTTGTTCGACTTCGGGTGCTTGCCAGGCTGCAGCAGGATACGGCAACACGCCCCGGGGAAGACTCCAATACCTCCTTCTATTCTCTGGTACCCCCAGAAGGCCAAATTCGAGGCTTTCCCTCTTGCTAAATGTCCGCGTCGTAAGGCCTGGCTTTTTGGCACGGGTCTTCGCAACAGTTTCAACAGCGACAGCCTCTTGACGGTCGATGGCAGGATCAGACGGCGAGGAAGTATATTTCGGCAGAAGAAGAAACACAGTCCGAAGAGTTTAACAATGTTTCTTCTCAACATCAGCGAACAGAATACACTGAAAGTTCGTACATCATTTACATCATCGACTATACAACAATATAACTCGAGCAGATTGCCCTACAACTCTAGACAACTCGAACCAGACTGAACTGACATACTGCTCCAACTGAACTCCAAACTCTCTGACTGCCGACTGAACCCCGGCTGACTCTGACTACGAACTCAACTCGATTGAACCAACTGTACAGAAATGCGCTCGTATTTATAGCCAAGGACCTTTCCATAGTCCCAACGGACCCTACAGAGTCCTCCCGGACTCTACAGCCCATAGAGTCCTCTCGGACCCTACAGAGCCCCCCTCCCCGGACCCAACGCACAGTTAAGCATGCACAGCTGTAGAGTATATCAAAGGGCTCGTCAATGCGAGAGATCAAAAGACCCATAGCGGTAAGCTGCCGATTGCAAGCACATCAAAGAATTGATAGCGCTAGCAGATCAAACGGACCCTCGTCGGCGGCAAGCAGTCGATGGCCGTTGCACCAAGGGGCCCATAGCAACGATCAGATCAAAGAGTTCCTAGCGGCAGATATATCCCAAGACCCTTAGCGGCAAACAGATAAAGCAGGCAGACGAAAGGGCCCATGGCGGCATAGCAAAAACGCCACAAGACTAACAGTGGGAACGAGACACGGCGACCCTATATCACCAACATCGTTCGTTACATATCTGGAGAGAATAATGGATGCAGTAAAATGGAACATCACAGAAGCAACAATACAAGGGCACATGATAACAATCTGCAGTTTGCAGAGAATGTTGATCTATAATAGGAAGATAAGGCAAGACTGCAGGAAAATCTAAGAAGGGCGGTGATGGCAGGAGAGGCAGCTGGACTAAAAGTCAATATTAATAGAACAAAAATGATGATAAATGGAATGAATGACACACAGAGCAAAGGGAAGTGGCGGAAGAGAGCACGACTGAAACTGTAAATGAATTTGCTTACCTGGAAAGCTTATTGACATCAGACAATGATTGCAACAAGTGGATCAGCGGTTAATCGCAAACACATCCGGAGTCATGGCACAGTTCAAGACAACGTAGACGAGTAAAAATATAAGCACAAAAACAAAAATGGAGATCATACGGTCATGTGTACTAAGTGTTGCGATGTATGCAGGTGAAACATGGACTTTAAAGAAAAGAGACAGGGATTGATTGCTAGCGTTCGAGATGAGGTCTTACAGACGGATATTAAGAATACGTTGAGAGCCTAAGATTACGAGCGTTTAACTCAGAAGAAGAGTAGGCAACATCAGAAATATCATGCAACTCATAATGAGGCGAAACCTATTTGGACACATTTGCAGAACGAAGGACAACATAGATTAGTGAAAACTGTAGAATTTAGGTATATGGATGGAAAAACAACAAGAGGACGGCCATGTAAGGAATGGATTAACGATATCAAAGAGTGGTGCGAGGAGGAAATTTACGTGCTGACAAGGAAGGTCCAAGACCGGAAGACTTGGAGAAGATGTATCAAAAATGCATTGAACACCCACGGGCAATGAGCCCAAGGAATGATGATGATGATGATGGTGATGATGATGATGATGTTGATGATGATGATGAAATGATCCAGCTATTCCTACGGCAAGGACATGCCTTTATTTTGTTAGCATATATCCAAGGACAATTATGGAGTCCTTCTGCGGGTAGCAGTTTGTGTGAGCATGAGTTCGACTGGCTCACTATGTGACAATGCTAAACCTTAATTAAGCGAGTGATCCTCACGAAAGCATGATCTCTCACTTGATCTCCGCCCTTAATTTGTGGTTCACCCAGAATGCTTTTACTGGTTGCTCAAATCGTGTTTCTTTAATTGTGGCTGGGCATAGTTTCTAGAAGGTGTTCTATATTAATGCCATGAATGAACGAACAAATGACTGAATTAATGAATGTTCAGAACGGATCAATGATTAAATTAATAGATGTTCAGAATGAAAAGTGAGATGGGCTGATCCAACCTCACTTTAACTGCACATATTTTGATAGCACAATCATTTTTCATCCACCAATTGTTGCCAAATTATGCTTCATTAGCCCTACGATATTCGCCTGTATAAGATCTGAAAGTACGAACCACCGAATTTGTTTTCTTCTGCAGGAATCGTAGCCAAAACCTATTCCGCTGACTTTAAACACTACCACATGCTCTCAGTGTCCATCTTGAAAGATTTGGGACTCGGAGTGAACCGCTTAATGGAGACAAGAATTTCAGAAGAATTTGAGGCAATGCATTCTGCTATAATTGCAAAACATGGGAAAGAGTTTGATCCGAACGAACTTGTAACACTTTGCACATATAACATCATAACACATATAATGCTTGGAAGACGAGGAGACTTGAACAATGGATTCGATGAGATACTTGAGCTCTTTATAGAATTCATTCGAAACATTAGTCCCGCGATGGACATTGCTCCTGCTTTGTTAAGTATAATCCCATACTTCCGCCAAAAAGTCAAAATCTGTGTAGACGATGTGTCCAGAATTAATAATCTTCTCGAAAAAGACATTGAAAATATTAAGAAGAATTGCGAAGTCGAATGTTTCGTGTCTCGTTTTCTTGCACAAATTGGTTCAGATTGCGAGGAGGAGCAACTTATCTACACCGTGAGAGATCTTATTGCTGGTGGATATGAAACTACGTCGACAACTCTGTTATGGTTGTTGGTCTTTATTGCAAATAACCCAGAGACACAGGAACGTCTTCAGAAAGAGATTGATGGAGTGATTCCGAGAGACAGACTTCCATCTCTTGACGATCAACCAAAGCTTCCATATGTTGAGGCTACAATTCTTGAGATCATGCGCGTCAGGTCGGTTGTACCACTTGCTATTCCTCACCTGACGATGTGCGACTCTGAAGTCTGTGGTTATTTCATACCAGAAGGGACAAAAGTAAGCCTGACTTAAATTTGCCTATTTAATGGTTGGTCTGAAAGAGCTAAAAATCTTTCATTTGAAACATCCAGAGTTTGGAATGTAACCCAACCGAACAATTTTTTTAGAGTAAAACATGACGTTTCGTATTATTGCTTGGCATCTGAGTTTCGTCACTAATAGGAATTCATCCATAAGATTATGATTTAGCTGAGTGCGAGGATAAACTTCGCACTCGATGATGTCTTTGCAGCTTATATTGAACAAATCCCGCTAATGCCTGTAGCCACTTTCACTGACATTTCAATAGCTCTAATCTTTGTATCATTGTTGTGCATTAGGTGTTTGTCAATTTACATGCTGCTCACATGGACCCAAAGTTGTGGAAAGATCCGGATGTCTTTCGACCAGAACGATTTCTAGACGATGGCAATAAAATCACGGACAAAGATGGAATCATTCCTTTCTCATTAGGTGAATTTCGTTTTATTGTGATCAACAGATGACGCGAAATCGAGATACGGTGTAGCTTAAGGTTAATGCAATTATGCATTAATAGTCCACGAAGATATCGCAGACGCCTACCGCACAAACACGATGCGTGACGAATATAAGGCTTAGCATAAATGGGGAGAAGCGGAATTGACTGAAAAATCAATTAAGTATAGCTATTATACATGTAAGTATAGTTTTTATTTGACGCTCCTTCCCATGAGGAAGCAGACTCATCAGTAAATTTTGTAAATGAATTGAATCCTATATATTTCTTTTGTTATGGTATAATGTTTTCAGTACAAATGTCGCAGATTTATTGACTAGTTTAGCGTACTATTTCTAGTCTTGACACGAATTCTTGAGCGTAACGATAGGGTTAAAAACGTCATAAATGTCGACTTTGTTAGCATAAATTGTTATTCTAATTATGATGGTCAGAGAATTTATCACAATGTTAATATAACTCATAAAATCTGAAGTAGGCCTATATTAGATCATTTCCAATTTATTAGTAAATATCAGGAAACACAATACGCTGCCTTACTACGCCTTAGTGAAGTTGAGATTAAAGTAATTCAGAACGAAGAACTTAATTACTTTCTTGATCACTGGCTAGTTTGAAGTTCAGTTAGTTCATTTGGGTCACAAGTAGAGAAGATATTTGACATAAAATTATGCCATTTTAGAACAGTTGGATTGACTAAATTTGATACATCATTCGTAATCACCATAGATACGGATATTTGATTTTGTAGGTCGTAGGTCATGTCTCGGGGTAATGTTGGCTCGTCAGGAGCTTTTCCTATTCCTTACTGGTTGGATACAGAAATTCACTATTCTCCCAGGGCAAGATGGCCAACAGCTAGAAGAAAAGCCAATTGTTGAAATTTCCATGAAACCGCGGCCGTTTAAAATTCGAATGATTCCTCGGAAAATCTAGACGAAGGCTTTCCTTATTAACTTGACTGGACGCTTTCATTTCTGATTCATTCAAACTTATTTGTTCTGTGCTTACTATTGCAACTATAACAGGCATATTATTTGAACTATATCGTTAGTTTAGCGCGAGAACTGCCAGTAAAATCAGGAAAGTTTCGTTATAATATGGAGCTGTTTTCTGGAGACTTTCATTTCAATGGTAAGCCTACTGGTTAATCTCGTATCGTTTCTCCTTTCGTAATTAACCAATCAAATCGGAATAGTTGTAATGGCTCATTGGTGCACGAAGGTCTTATTGCTTTAACGCTACAATGAATAATTATACTATACTTTACGACGGCAGATATAGCCTATATTGTGTTATATGTAATGGTAATGAAAAACGATGCGATACAAAGGCGCGTTTACCTGTATACGTGCTAGTTCCCAAATCTCAGAGGGTTCCAAAGTGAACGAAAATATTTTGCCTTTATGCAAAATAACATGTTTAACGCTTTAATTATTTTATATATTACATATTCTCTCATTTTTACAGCTAGGCATGCAAATACAAGTATATTGTAGCAATTTATAATTGCTTCGTTCTTTTCGATGTCAACTGACTCGGTTAGCTACACTGGAAAGAGCGTAGGGTGCGTGTAATGAGCCTCTATATTAACAGAGAGCATGGTTTGCTTCCAGAAGATGGCCTATACAAAGCATACATATTTAGCGCTTTGAAAACTAAAATCCAGTAACTTCAAATTACTTAAATTAGTTTCAATAACTAATCATAATTAGACAACAGTGTCAATTACAAAAAAACGACTTCCAGTTCAACTCTGTGGGTTTCTGGACATAATATGTTAAACGACAACAGAGTCTACACATTCAGGTGGGTCATTGTGAAAATGTGTCACAGTCTAATCAGACCTGATTATTAAATCCATTGTAAGTTTTGCTAACTACATGGATGATTAGGCAAAGATTTAATCAGATTTACTTAAGTTGAGACATTACAACTACAAGCGTTAATATGTATTAATGTAAAAATCCAATGATACATTTCTAAATAATTTCATATTCAGGATCCTTTTAATCAGAAATAATGAGGCAACATTTCCCAAGATGCCTTTCTACACAAATATTGGTTCTGTGTATATAGTCCGAAGGTTCAATAGTCCGAAGGTTCGATAGTTCGAAGATTGCATGGTGTCCGGTTGATACCTGGTAAGATTGCGATTTTAATGGTAGCTGGATTGATGAAAGGATTCTGTTTGGCTAGATCCTGGATCGCAACATTCTTTTCATTCAGCCAGCTTCCATTTAGGCATGATTCTTTTCATATCAATACAGCTCCCAGTTTTACATATTTCTTTCATAAATTAATCTAGTTTCTTGTTAAATTAATGTCAGAGTACGTGTATGGAATCTTCGGACCATCGAACCTTCGGACTACCGAACCTTCAAACTATCGAACCTTTGGATTATCGAACCTTCGGACTACCGAACCTTCGAACTATCGAACCTTCGGAATATCGAGCGGACGCCAAATATTGCCTGTTCAACAAATGCCTGTCTCCATTTAGTTGTGAATTTCTATTTCCTATTGCAATAGAGACTGTTCCAACACAATAAAAGACTATAATGTAGGGCCTACAATTTTTTTACAACTCATACCGATCTAAACCTTTCATTTTTTCCATGTATACCGCATTAATTTTAATGCACCATCACAGACGACAATTAAACAGTCATTCACACACAAAAATCTACGCTAGAATTACCGAGCTTGCGTCATTTGCAGGTTTCTAGTGAACGTCAGTGTGCCAATTGTTACAATGCTAATTATACATCATACTACTGTGATTAATGAGTTGCCCAGTAGTGAAATCTTTTGGCTATTAGTTGCGAAAACGATTCTATCAAATGGGCTCCTTTGTTTTGCTCACTCTAAGTCACTCATTGTGAAATAAATGTGATACAACTCACGCAATTATCAATAGTGTAATTTTAAACATATAAACCATGATGGCATGGTCTATGTAATAGTTAGGAAAATAGTTTTAGTGAATTCTGAGCTAAGCCCAATCAACCGACCATTATTCACACTTCAGTAGGCCTTAACTCTTCACATTCATCGTGCTCCGAAACAACGTTGGTAAGCTGCAATGAAATAGTTAGCTGTCTGACTATAATATAGTCAGTATTTGTCGCATCGGCGCATTATGCCAATACGACACAGAAAATGCGCTATAGACCCAAACACTTGTGGCCGATCACACATCGGCCTCATACTCGATCCAGCGCGTTCAATTTTCAAACCGCCTGCTATTTACAAATGGGATGCTCATCATATCCTTCAAACCTCTCGCAGCTCTATGCAAATCATGCAAAGCGTCTTGATATTAATACCCACTGTCTGTATGCAATTTCGATTGACTTTATTGCAACTAAGTAGTAGCTAAGATAGCAAACCAGGAACTCTAGCTATCAAGCAAAACAACTATACATAATTATATCTGCAATTAAGGTAAAATAACACCAGTAAGGAGAATCACACTGTCAGATTCTTTCTTCTCTAAGTCTATTTACTTCTCGGAATCATTCGTACTTTGAAATTCGGTGCCTTGGTAACGAATTTCATTATAGCTGTATCATCAATGCGTTGATTGTCTTCCTCAGGTAATATCGTAAAGTTCTGCGCGAATCCAGATATGAACTGGATGAGCTCTTGGCGAGCCAACACTTCTCCGAGACAAGACCTACGTCCTACAACAAAATTATAGCATAAATTACATATAATGGGAAATTCAAGTCTATCGCAATATACAGTAAGTTATGGACTAACCGTCAGGATACTGACCTGATTATGACTTAAATTTTCACTCATTCATTTACTCACTCATTTTGAGCATTTAAAAACTCCTTTTCAAGAACCTGTTGGTGCGTAATCGGTTGTTGCTTTGCGAATAAGATATCAGCGTGATAGAAGTTACTAACTTTGATATTAAAATTTCACGGGCTAAGGGTTTTGATTAAGGAAACAGGCTTATAGTTCAAGTTCAAGTGTCTTAGAAGTCATCTTCTAAGACACTTGAACCACAAATATAATCTATAACTGACTTAGACTCTAAGAATCATTTACATCATAAAGTTGAACGAAACTCTTTTTCAGGACAAACAAGGCAATTCGAACACTATAAGCCAAGTAATAGGAAAAAATAATTTTTTTCTTTTCTTTATCTACATGGAAGATGACCATTTAAAAGTGTTCAGTTCTTTGTAATACAACACCTCTGGGTTCGACCACTCTTCCTTAATCACGTATTATCTGCTCGACAAGATACATTTCGTTTCTGTTTCCCGCAAATTGGTTTCTGCCTAAAAATCCGTTTTATAGGACGCAATAATTCTTGCCAGGCATCAACATTCACATTACTGTCACTCTTAATTCAATTATCATTTAGTGTAGTCGTTATAAGCATAGGCTCCACAATACGTCGTATGAGAATTATCTTGTCTTATCTCCACTTTTTTCGAAAATGCGTTTAGAGTTGATATGTGACAGGCAATATGTTTGCTTGCTTCAGTGTAAATAACTAAGAGATGCGACATGTCGTTTTAAAGATATTCATCAAAAACTAACTGTCGTATCTCCTGCTTCCAGACACCGTTTATCGTACCTCCAGATTTGTATGGAGTTTGCGCACGGTTTAACAGTGTCTTTGTTGTTATGTCCATAAAAAGCTCATCATTAATTGGACACAGGAGATCCAACAACCCTGATTATAGTGCGGTATATCCAGACAATTTTAAAATATTTTGTCACGCACGACACTCTGGACGATGGCGATATATAAAAGTCATCGACCGGCAGCACAGGCGTGGGAGGACTACGAATGAAGATGTGTCCACCTGAAGCCTGAGAAAGGAGACCTCAGTGGGTTTCGCCGGAGGCAGACGGCCTCAATACAGACGGCGAGAAATATGCAAATAGCGACGGAGTGTCAAGCAACGAAACCCGACACCTCGAGGCAGACGGAAAAGGCGCCTGTTCCTACCTCCTCTGCGACCCATGGACAAGAAATTCTTGAATTAGCTGAAAATCTGGTTTGAATTGACACGGATCATGAATAGGGGACAAATCTCGATACGAACGGCGCAATCTGTTAGGCGGCATAACTGTAGTAATGGCATTCAATGACACTAATAAGGCCCAGCCATAACAGCCGCTAGTCAAAAAGTAACTGTACGCCCCTAGGGATCTGACGTTACGCTAGAGACGCCAAGACCCGACCAACCACGGTTTAGGAATAGTTTCAGCAGGCGATTTGTCGTCCAATAGAGATACGAGTTTTGCATTTGGGATGGCGAAGGATATCGCCTCTAGAAGGATTCATTTAATGTAGCAAGGAAAGCAACGGGGACTTGTTTCGGAACTGAGGGAGACGCTAGGTCGTTCTGACGATAAGGGTAATCAACGTAGTTTGGGAACCCCGTCTCCAACGTGAACCAGGGAAACATTTCTAAAAGGACACTAATAACGCCAGTAAGTGTAGATAGGATGATGGTGTGTATATATAATTAAATATACATATTAAAACCATCAAGTGTGTCGTGTTGCTGAGCTTAGTGATAGAGGAAAGAACCAGCGGGTACTCTCGTCATCAAGAAGAAGGAGTGGCGAGAGTGAACCCCGCGACATATTTCCTTAAAAAATTCGCACATTTCTTTAAAAAATTCGCACTATATACCTAAATATTTATGCGAAAACACTCGTTAATATTACACTCGTATAATATTTTGGAGATACGCCAAGATAATTTTCACGCGATAAGCTCCTAAGCTTGATTGTCTGTAGTCTGCATAACTATTGCATTTAATCATGAAACCTTTGGTGCATCTGCTCTGTCCTAAGTGAAAATAGACTTATAGGGCCTATGCAGTTCCATCGATAACGCTCTGGTTATGCCAGGATCTAAAGTTAAGCCAGGCAGCACTTGCCTTCCTAAATCACACCTACTTCTGTAATAAATTGAAGCAACGTTGCGGAGGGTCGTGTTTGCATTGGATGGAATAAAATATATTTTAAAAACTTGTTTGTAATCAGCATTGATCTGATAAATCTTTCTAAATTTGTGGCATGAGCTTACCCATGGAAAATGCAATGGATTTCTCTCTGTTAATGATGTTATTGTCGTCATCCAGAAATCTTTCCGGTCTGAATACGTTTGGATCCGACCATTGTTTTGGGTCCATGTGAGCTGCGTAGAGATTCGGAAGAACCTGTTCGGAAACAACGATCATCTATTACAAAATTCTGGATGAATTTTACACTTTGACTACGAATGTCGGTTTCGACTTTTGAGGTAATTGAAGTCATAATCGTAATCTGCAGACTTCAAAGGTGCCACTTGAAAGCAAAGCGCATAGGCAACAGCTCATTCACGAACACCGCATCGAATCAGAGAAGGGGTTGTCCAAAGCGTGGTCCGTGGGATGTTAGAGTCCGATATCCAGAGGGTCAGAGCCTCAGAAGAGGCAGTGTAGCTGCGGTTGTCACTTTGGTCGAGAATTAGAAGGAGGACGATCAAGTGAGTCGCGGCAAAAATTTCTTGCTCTTGAATATGTGAGACTCGACCAATGTCGCTCATAACCTATTTGTATATAATCAATTTGTTAAGACATATAATAAGTTCGCCTAATGTACAAGGAATTGGTAAGGTATCGTTCTTGCAACATCAGTCAGTTGCATAAACTATACAACCTAGCACTTGAAAAGTATCAGAGGCTACAATTCTCATTCGTTTCCTACATGTAGTATTTCAAAAAAGAAAGAAAGAAAACTCACAGTTGTTCCAGCAGAGATTACAAATCCGGAGAGTTCGCTCTCGCTTAGAGTTCGATGTGGAACGGCTAATGGAACCAAGGTCCTCAGACGCATCACCTCTAAGATGGTGGCATCCAAGTAGGGAAGCTTGGATTTGTCCTCAAACGCTGGAAGCCTGTCTCTTGGAATTGCTTCGTCAATGTTTTTCTGAAGACGTTGCTGAACTGATTGGTTGTTGGCAAGAAACAGGAAAGTCCAAAGAAGAGTGGTTCCCGTTGTATCTGTGGCACCAAGAGCTAAGTCTCTCAAAGTGTACATCATCTGTTTATGATCGTAATTCGGTCCCTCTTTTGCAAGATATCTCGACACAAAGCATTCATTCGTTTCATCGGCTTTGATATCCTTCACAAGCTCTTCCAAATGTCGCATCAGTTCTGTACTACTTGCCGTTGCTCTTTCCACCTGGCTGCTAAAGGGTGGAAAGAATCGAAGCACGGGGAAAAGCTCTACCAACATTTCCCCGCTTTGAACTGTTTGAATTGCATGTCTGCAGAACGTGCTAAGTCCTTTATCATAAGGATCTCTTTTGTTAAACAAAATGCTGAGGCCAACATTTGCTGATGCTTGGAGCAACATTTCCTCCGGATCAAATGGTTCACCGTTTTTTGTGTTGACATAGTCAACGATGTCCCTAACTTCCATTGAAATTCTCATTTCCATCGTTTGCCGGACACCAAACCCAAACTCCCTCAGAATAGAAAGAGATAGTTTGTGGTATTTCTTGTAATTCGCATCATAGCCAACATTTCCAACTCCTGCAAACAGCATTGGGCCACAGAAATTGAATTTTGACATCTAAAAAGACTCAATATAACGCTGCCTTGTGATTTTAGTTATCATAGGGCAGAAGATCTAGGCCTACAAGAAAGCTAGAATCAAAAATATGCACGACAATGTTCTGTTGATACGTGACTTGTATAATTAACATTAACAGACAATATATATTACCCGACATTTTTCAAAAAATTAAACTTAGGCATTGAGAATCGAAGCACAACACTGTTATCAGTAGAAAATGAAAAATAATGCACGAATAAAAGGATCATGAGATCAACATGTTTATAAATGCCAATTTTATTCACTCGGTAGTGACATGGCAGCTACCATATGATTATTATCTGTCCATAAATTAATGGAAAGTCAAGTCGTGGAGGTAAATATATACGCCGAGATCATCGTTATTGCATTTTCCAAAAATCTCAAGCGTCCCTCTTAAGCCTAGCGTAGGGCAACAGTGTATTCATGAGCTCTGCGTCAAGTCAAACGGGTTGTCTGATGGTCAGTTCGAAGAAGAGGGTCAGGTTCTGGTTTTCAGAGAGTCAGAGGAGGTACGGAATTGAAAGGTGGTGATCGGATGAATCGGGATAAGAGGTTTTGTCGAGGCTTGAAGTGTGGATGAATGAGTCATGGGCAAGAGTTCTTGATGAGGTGAGACCTTCCTTTCAAATGGAAAGGTTGAGGTTTCCAATGGAGACCGATGTGTGATGATTAGAGGAGCCTAAGCCAGATGATTGGTGACCGGTGGGTGATAGGTAATTGTAGTAGTGGATCCAAAAAGTGCGGACTTCAGGAGGCAGATCGCTCCAGAGACGTGATGCGGTTATGGATATTATTATTATAACTCGATTGGAGAACGTGAGATGGATGTGGCCGGGGTGTAGTAAGATTGAAACAGAAGGGTAATCGACAAAAGCGGGTTGGCTGAATGATGAAGAGTTTGCGGAGATATTTAGGCTGGCACAAACAATTATATAGAGTTGTAAGTTAGCAATAGGACTTTGAAACGGGTGCTCTCTGGGAGTTTCAGCCAATTAAGTGTAATTCGAGTATATGAGTGTGATGACGATTGGGTGTTCTGTTGCCGGCTACGGCTAGCGAATATGGATAAGTTCTAGAAGCTTGAGTTGTGTTGCCTCAAGGTTGAAAAAAGGGAATTGTTGTTATCGAGCTTCGAGTTAACAATCAATGGATATAATGTAATCATTAATCAAGCATTATTGTAGCGCCCCTCAAGATTTCTGCTCAGATGCGCTCTCTGCGCTGCCCAAAATGATGCTAAGTGTCACAATGAACAAGTAAAGTGGCTCTGTTAGCAAAACAATGCAAAGTAAGCTGAAAAGAGTCGTCCGTGGTGGGCCCACGCACAAGCATGGAACCAACCAACGCATTTCCGTCGATAGCTGATGGATGGCATGGATGCATAGAGTCTCAAGTTACATCGGTGAGTAGAGCGACATCTGTCAACGCCGATCGCAGACACGGGACGTTGTCGACGAGTAGTCCCTCATTGGTGGAAGATGGCACACGTCCGGATATTCGTCGAGGTACAAGGAGGACGTAGAAAAAGCATTCGCAGTGTCTTGGTCGGTGGATTGAGTAGCCAACCGTGAATGTCGGTCAAGGTCAATCCAATGGCCGGGTCGGTCGCCCTCCTTCTTTTTCTTCGGCTAGGATTAGTCTCTCGCTGGGGATGGGTCAACCACTCGGATCCTCTTTCTCCAACGGGTTCTGTCGACAACATCCTCGATTTTCAGTTTGTGCCGTTTGAGATCCATTTCGATCACGTCTCACCATCTCTTCTTCTTTCGTCCTCTACTTCGATGACCGTATACCTCCGCCTTCATGATTCTCTGGATACCACTGTCCTTAATCGCTCACTCCACATGACCATACCATCTCAATCTTCTCTCCCGTATCTTGTCCGAAATGCACGCCACTCCCAGTGATTTCCTTATATCTTCCGCGCAGGACTACTTACATGTGGTAGTGGTGGTGGTGGTGATGATGATGATGATGATGATGATGATGATGACGACGATGATGATGATGATGATGATGACGACGACGAAGACGACGACGATGATGATGATGAGGAGGACGACGACGACGAGGACAATAACGACGACGATGACGATGATAGTGTTGATAGTGATGATGACGATGATGATGATGGCGATGGCGATGATGATGACGATGATGAGTACTAGTAAGTGGAGTCGACGCATATTCAAAATTAACCATGAATCCAAAAACACCAAGTTCCATTCTGCTCAAGTGTGAACTCAGATGAAATTAAGCTAATGATAAAGCGAGAGAAGATGACTGAACTGGTTTGACATGTCACGAATAATACGATGGCATAAGGCAAAACAAACGCTATACAAATGTAACCTTTGTTTTCCTTGTTTCCGGTCAGCTGGTCAAGAAAGAATCCAGGTCTGTCTGCATAGCATGTTGAGTTTTTGACCAGAGCCTCTTCAATGGCTTGAAACGAGTTCAGAACTAGACAACGTCTGCAACATTATCAGACCAACAGCCTGTTAGCGCTGTAGAGAGGACGCAATGGTGGTAGTAGCATAATTAATGATGGAAGCGGAAGCAATCGTAATGTAGTTGTTGTTGTTAAAGAAGTATTAGACCAACCAATAGCATAATAGTAGTGGTCATTATTTCATTTTTCAATAGAATTACTCTTTCTACATTTGCGTATCTATGTTCCATTTCAAGAACGAAACATTGTTCATTGTGTTAACACATCTTGAAACAACTTTGATCTTAGCAAGAGAATGGTAAGCAAGAGCTACTAAAATCATTAAATCGTCGGCCACTATTCTAATATATAACATGTGTATTGCTTTTTACATACTTGCTTCCCATCATAAAAGTAAAAATCGGTCCAAGTTCCTCGGATTTCTGCAGGAAATAGTTTGGAAGGTGATCGAAATTCCTCATGAAGGGCAGTGATCCAACGATCGGAAGAGATGGAATTGAAGGTGGATAACGAAGCGTTGACTTTTTCCTGCCACTCAATATCTTCAGCACAATGGCTGTCATCACAGAAATGGCAGTGAAGAAGAAAATCTCTGATATGAGAAGCATTTTGACAGACGATAACACTTACATGAATAAAACTCACTGATTGAAGAAATATCTACGACTGATGCGGTCTCGCAAACTATAACATTTCATGTACTCTCATTTGTGGGCCTACAGCTAAGTGCAGGGTCAAATGAGTCGATCAGATGACACTAATAAGTGAGTGAGAGATACAGACAGAAATAGTGACAGGCCGACAGACAGACAGAATGAGAGCGAGACAGAGTCAGAGAGACAGAGACAGACAGACAGAGAGACAGAAAGAGGAGGTTTAAAGCATTTAAATGCAACCTGCTGTTCTTCTAACACAGCTTGCACACTTTGAGCCGCTTGTAAATCTATTATGTAGGCCTACTGTGATATCCACTATCCAGACCGTTGACGATTATAATAGTAGAGCCTGAACCAAATACTGCCAATATTTGCACTTACTAGTTTTATATGTTCATAAAATACACTCATCCATACTCATATAACCTATATATATATACACACACTTAATTTGAAGCACATCTACATATTATAACTATATATATAATATATGAATTACATAGGGCCTGTGTATGCCAGCTAGCTGTACAATTGCAAAGCATGCAGCAAGCAGTCATCCTGAGTCTGTATTATATATTTTTAGAATAACAGTGACACATACCATGTATGCGTGTTATCCAGGGCGTGCGTAGGGCGTTATATTGGCCATAAGCCATATATTTATATAATCAAGCTCATAAAAGATGTCCTAGGCATAAACGTTCAAAATCCAGGCATTCGTCATTACTCTTCCAATTATTATGGTCCCGCATGAGCGTAGAGACCGTGCATCAGCAGTCAAACACGGACCGTGTTTGGTAAGCTAATTGAAGGCACAGGCGCAATATTGTACTGTTGTCGCTAGTTTCTGACCTGAAGTCTGTCTGAAAATATGAATTTGTGATGAAAGACTTCTCCTCTCCTAGTCACACCAGCGGAGTTTAGTGTCACTTGTTTGTGACCGTCACTAGGTGCGCCTCCTCTAATTAACAGCTAATTTATGCATCATGATTAAATTTTGCCCTATATTTCATTAGGTGACGCAGGGTATCGCGAAGGTATTATGTTTATTACATTATCGACGTCATTTACGACGGTCGTGGAAACTTGGTTAGAATTTGTTAGCTAAAGACAGCCCACTATCAATCGAGGAAGTTAGTGAGGGAACTTTCTTAAGGAATATTTTCTGTTAGACAACAGGTTGTGAGTTTACTTAAAAGTAGCGTATAAAATTAAGCATCACTGCCCTTCCATCATACCAACATGGAGTCCATATTCCCATACGGTGCCTTCAATGAATGACGTAGCACAATTTAGAACTAATTTTGACCAGCATCCCTCGTCACACGTCGTCACAAAAGCTACCCCTCGTATACAACGTCACAAAGCTCTGCGCCCCAGGGAAACCAG
>OY365806.1:2359439-2459439 GCA_959347315.1 Bimastos eiseni
TTCGTAAAGAATTTCACTGTTGCTGTGTCATCAATGCGTTGATTGTCTTTCTCAGGTAGTATCGTAAAATTCTGCACGAATCCAGATATAAACTGGATGAGTTCTTGGCGAGCCAACACTTCTCCGAGACAAGACCTACGCCCTACGACATAAGTAACAACATAAATTACATAGGCTCAAGTATATCGTCACATACGTAGGGTGGTTGGTATACATGTACGCTCGATAATCCGAAGGTTCCATAATGGTCCGAGGGTTCGATAGCTCGAAGATTCTATACTCCGACATTAATTTAATTAGAAGCTGAATTAATTTAAAATAGAATGTGTAAAAATTGGAGCTGGGTTGATATGAAAAGAATCATGCCTAAATGGAAGCTGGATGAATGAAACGAATGATGCAATTAAGCTTCTAGCCAAGCACAATTCTTTTCATCAATCTGGCTACCATTAAAACCGCAACCTTATCACCTATAGACTGGACACCATACAATCCTCGGACAATCGAATCTTCGGACTATGGACACAGAACAATAATATTATCGGGCGTATGAAGCAAATAAAGGACTGATCCTCGGGATAATAATGACCTGATTATGACTTGATCTTGGTTGATGCTTTGTGCACAAGACATAGATAGGGGAGACCGAGGCTGGCTGTAACAGCGTTTTTGGATGTTTTATGACTAAAGTTTTTCCCCAATTTCGGTCCACAATATAATCATTGAATTCCTTCAAAAGTGCATTATTATTGTGCAACGTTTCAAATGTGTGACACTATTAATTATGAAAATAAGTGCAATTAAATTTTATTTACTGTTACGACTTGCCGGGTTTGGTGTTGGTTGTAACAAGACATGGGAAAAATTGTAACACCGCTTTCTAAATTGGGGTTGGTTGCAACACCGTAAATGTCAGTCTGCTGTTATTCCGAGAGAGATAATCCATTCTGTCACCAGTGCAATCCACATGCGACCGCTTCATACAAACTACGCATTTGGGTTCAATCTTCCATTTTGCTTCTGACTGTGACATAAGACTCAGAACAAACCAGACAAAGCAATCATTGTCTTTCGATTTGAATCAACTGGGTGCTTTTCTTTTCTTCTGAACATTCTTCCTCATCTTTGCTACTTTATGTGTCGTTGGAACATTGCTATTCTTCATTTTCCTGTCTAAGTTTGCTTCACAAGTCGATATATTTTTCTTTCCAATCTGATTCATCTTTGTTTCGGGTTTCTTTTTTTGGATTTCCATTTCTTGCTTTCATCTTAAAGAGCACGCTTTTCTAGCGTGCGTCAAATATGCAGCATGTCTTTGCTTTCTTCCACCTGTGATGGTTTTTCGTTCGCCGACTTTTGGGTGAGGCGACACCAACAAAGGTGACAAGTCAGCAAAAACAGAGGTGTTTTGGCTTTAAAACTGTAGATTTCGTTGCTTAAAGCTATTTATCAGCATACAAAACTGACGGAGGTTGATGATCAGAAGAAGAAGAATCAGTTCAAAGCAGCAATTAAATAACATTTAGAGCATGATATAAGTCATACAAAAGTATTTAAACCATTGAGGATAGCGCTGGCTGGCGCAGTTAACTCCTCCGCTGCAAGAACTCAGACAGAGCCAGTCCCAAGCCTGGATAAAGGAGGAGGGCGACGCTAATGATCTTTGTTATCACAGTGTCGTTAAACTGCAACAACCACAACCGCTGGGCCAGGTTGTAGCAGCGTTACAATCGGCCCCTGTGACAATGTTACAATTAGCCCCGGCCATGCACCTAAGATGAATAACACACTATTATAGCTAACGAGATTTTTGTTCCTCATGTATTTTCAAAGAGATATGCTTTGCAATGACCTACACTAAGTAAGAATAGCATGCACCTTAATGACAAAAATAATACGTATGAAAAATTTCACTTTTAGTGTCGAAAATCACAAATTATGAAAAAAAATTTGTTCAGTTGAAGCGAAGACAAAAGGAATAAAAATAGGAAACGACATAACACACGTTTTGATCTGTATTCACTGGTTTCCAGAATTTACCGTTTTCGGGATGTATGCGCTGTTACAACCTTCCCTGTTACAACCAGCCCCGGTCTCCCCTACTACTAATTTTACAGTAAAAATTTCGCAGACCAAGAGTCTTAATTAAGTAAACAGGCTGAAAGGTGGCTTATGAGACTCTACAACCACAAATGTAGCCTATGACAGAATTGACTTGATTCACTTTTATCAGAAAGTTAGGCAAAACTCTTTTTATCAAAAAAGGCAATTTGAGCACTGTAGTAATATCTTTTGAGCACCCAATACCCATCAGTTCTCCATTAAATATACTGAATAGGACTCATCACTTGGAAAACTATACCAATTGAAATTCGTCTTTCCAGCAATATAAGAGTTTTTAAAAACAACTATGAAAAAACATCTGTTAACTAACCTATCCCTCTAAATAATTAGTAAGTGTACAGACGGCATTAGATAACCCGTTAAAATAATGAATTATGTTTTAATTTTCTGTACATGTCACCCAATGTTGAACTGGAAAGGCATCCAATCGGTCCCTTAGGGGTTTTACTTTCCCTATTATTCCTCTTAATGCTGCTTTCTTATGCACTCTTATTCTTGTGTTCGGCTGTTTGAAGTGAAAAACAGAAACACATGGTTATGATTATAGTCATGGTCATCACTAAAATAAAACAATGCTTGAAAACATTTTATTTCCGGCAAAATGGTTTTTGTACAATCCCAATTAAAAAGAAGCAATAGTCCCTGCGATCCATCAGCACTACTATCAGTTTCACACTACTTTCAGCTATCATTTGGCATTTAAGCCTAGTTGCTAAGCATAGGAAAATCGCCTAAACGTTACGACTTGATTGCAGACAAACGTTGAAGCGATAATTAAGTGTCTATTCTCTGCATAACTGCTGCATTTAATCATAAAACTTGGAGTGCATCTTACTTATCTTTCCTCAAAATAAAGCTATACATGTTTCCGGTCCATCTGTCTAGATCTGTTTATTCCAGGATTGGACATCTTTCACTCTACAACACCACATCTGCTTTTGTATCAAAATGAACCATGGCTGGTCCAGAACATGGCGGCGGACACCGTTTGCACCGAATAGAGGCAAATATATTTCCAAAGTCTGTTTTATCGGGATTTATTTTATTAGCTTTTTAGCGATTAGCGATTTGTGGCATGAGCCTAGTCAGCTTACCCATGGAGAAAGCGATGGATTTTTCTCTGTTAGTGATGTTATTGTCGTCATCCAGAAATCGTTCTGGTCTGAATACGTTTGGATCCGACCATTGTTTTGGGTCCATGTGAGCAGCGTAGAGATTTGGAAGAACCTGTCCAGAAATAACAAAATCCATTACAAAATAAATATCAGGACCAATTTGACATTTTACGTATACCAGGGTCTGCTTGGGTAATCGTAATCGTAATCTCTAAACTTCATAAGAGCCACTCGAAAGTTAAGTTCAGAGTAGTAGATTTTCACGAGCGCTGCATCAAGGTTGTCCGAAAGGTTGTCGGAAGGAGGCTCGATCGTCTGAGAAAACAAATGCAGCTCGCCGCTAAGTTTTCCAAAAATATTTCAGAATAAATACGTAGCTTTATATATATATATCCATGTCTATCCATATATATGTACATGATGTCATATGTCTACTTCTGTAGTTGTTTTTTCATAGGCGACTCTGAACATACACACTATCATATGTCTGATATAGTTTATATCCAATCATTCTCTTGACAGTGTTACTGTATACAAGAGACACCAATCCACGAAGAGCGAACTATTCACAAGCCATATTTAGCTCAGTTCGAAGTTCTTTGAGCTAACATTCGCCAAGACACACCTAGCGCAACGACATTAATTTGAATTCTCGTAAATAAAGAATACAACAAACAGATAAATAAATAAATATTTAGTGAAAGCCTAAAAATAGAAACTGTGCAACCGAAGTGTGGCAAGGAAAAGTTAACGCACCAAGGATACCGCTACGACTACGTCTTTCATTGATTCAGTGCAAGAGGTTCTGGCGATCAAAAGTGCGTCGAAGCAGATTTCAGGAGCAGGAAAGTCCGTTGATAGTAACAGAGATCGAAACATCATCGAGTTACTTAGAGCGATATTGCATGAAATAATTATTATTGATGGACTCGTGAGCAGCTAGTGTGGACTGTACAACTTACCAAAGAGTTGTAGTGGTTTTGAATGCTGACAGCTTTCAACATAATTATACTGTAAGCCTTGATAAACTGGATATATACTCTTTACACATTCAATAATAATGACTAATCATTTTCTTGCCTACTGTTACGTACAACGTTAATTTCTAACTAATATCTGCTCCAAAATGCCCTGCGCTAAAACGTCCTGCTTCGGAATATTCAATTTTTTGTGAGTATTCATTTATTTAAAAAAAACTCACTGTAGTTCCAGCAGAAATGAAAAAACCGGACAGTTCACTGTCGCTGAGCGTTCGATGTGGAACCGACATTGGAATCAACGTCCTCAGACGCATCACCTCTAAGATGGTGGCATCCAAGTAGGGAAGCTTGGATTTGTCCTCAAACGCTGGAAGCCTGTCTCTTGGAACTGCTTCGTCGATGTTTTTCTGAAGACGTTGCTGAACTGATTGGTTGTTGGCAAGAAACAGGAAAGTCCAAAGAAGAGTGGTTCCCGTTGTATCTGTAGCACCAAGAGCTAGGTCTCTCAAAGTGTACATCATCTGTTCGTGATCATAATTCGGTCCCTCTTTTGCAAGATATCTGGATACAAAGCAATCATTCGTTTCATCGGCTTTGACATCCTTCACAAATTGTTCCAACTGTTCCATCAATTCCGCAATGTCTGTTTTTGCTTTTTCAATCCGACTGGTGAAAGGTGGAAAGAATCGAAGCCAAGGAAAAAGCTCAACTAACGTGTCTCCGCCATCGACACTTTGAACTGAGAGTCTACAGAATTTGCTAAATCCTTTATCATAAGGATCTCTTTTGTTAAATATAATGCTGAGGCCAACATTTGCTGATGCTTGGAGCAACATTTCCTCCGGATCAAATGGTTCGCCGTTTTTTGTGTTGACATAGTCAACGATGTCTCTAACTTCCATTGAAATTCTCGTTTCCATTGTTTGCCGAATACCAAACCCAAACTCCCTCAAAATAGAAAGAGATAGTTTGTGGTATTTCTTGTAATTCGCACCAAAGCAAGCATTTGCAATCCCTGCAAATAAATGTGGGCCACATAAATTTTATTCTGCTATCAGAAAGGGCAGTGATCAGAATTAGTTCAATGCTGCCTCGTAGGTCTAGCTTAAGTTATTATTGGGTAACAAGATGTTTACATAGGAAAAGTTAGACTCTAAGATTTGCATGACAGTGTTCTGCAGACACGTGTCTTTGTGTAAAAGCTTAATTATTATACCAGTTGAAGTATGTTTAGTACTGTAAACATAGGTATTAAAAGTTGTTAACTAACATTTTCCAGCATACGAAGTATTATTAGCTCCAAAACATTAAAATGGCATGGATGGGTTTGACGTGTAGGCCTAAATACGAATTTCGTTCGGTAGATGGTGACATGGTATCATAAAATTATGACAGAATTATATTAAAAAAATTAATAGAAAGTCAAGTCATCGTGATGGCGGTAAGATGAAAGCAATTCCATTTTGTGAACCATTGATGTGGTCAAAATCAGCGTCATCCCCATCTTCACACATCAAAGGGTCTTTCGAATACAAAGTGCTGGGCGCCAGCATATTCACGAGCGCTGCTTCAAATCAAAGGGTGATCGGAAAGTTAGTTAAAGGGGTCCATGTATATGCTGGCGTTCCACGTGGTAGGATTGGGCTGCTGGAGAGAGTTCATCGGGCCTTATGCTCGCCTGATAGAAGCATCTTCGGGACTGGCTGCGCGTCTGCCTATATGCGAGATATTTTACATCGGTTGCCTCTTCCCCAGCGCAATGCATTTCGTATTTCTTCCCTTGTCTGGCGCTGCCATTGTGGCGCTGCACATTCTTACTTCGAAGAGCGATGCTATCCTGTTGCCGGTAATAGAAATGCGGGCAGGACGCTGCGCTCCGCCTCACAGGGTCTGCTTCATGTCCCTTTCTCTCGGACCTCTACGATGTGGCATCGTGCTTTTTCTGTTGTGGGTCCAACTGCTTGAAATAGCCTCCCATTTGATCTTCGGCTCTTACCTAAGAACTCTCTTCCATATTTATTATTCCACTCTGAAAACTGTCTTATATGGCCGAGGTTGGACCGGGAGCGCCTCTGAGTAGAATTCTTGAAGAGGTGCCATATTAAGTTACTTTGATTGATTGATTGACTGACTGACTGACTGACTGACTGACTGACTGACTGATTGATTGACTGATTGATTGATTGATTGGTTGAAAGCATCAAGCATGACCAACTGTATCCATCATCCTCTCGGTCTTTTCATTGGAAACTCAAGTGTCACCGTTTATAGTAATCTTACCCAGACTCACTCGATCAATGACCCTCAGCTCCTCCACCTTAACAGCTACTCTACCTCCTATAAATCTCTGGTAACCGGACTCTAGCCTTCCTGTGACTACCTTTCAACAACCCATATGATTTTACGCTGAATAAACTGGTGCCATGCGCTTGGCTCTCGAATTGCGCTTTAAAAATTTAGAAATCACGATTACAATTACAATAAGAACCTTTGTTTCTCTTGTTTCCGGTGAACGAGTCTAAAAAAAATCCAGGTCTGTCTGCATAGCAAGTTGAGTTTTTGACCAGCGCCTCTTCAATGGCTTGAAACGAGTTCAGAATTAGGCATCGTCTGCAACATTATCAAGCCAACAGTCTGTTAACGCGTTAGAGGGAAAGTTCTATAATTGTCGGTTGTTAAGACTTTACTTGATTTTATTTACCCAAGTTACAAGTTACAATGCCTCCTGTAGGCGCTATATACGTAGGTTCTTCTTATAGGCGCTATATAAGCAGACATATATATGTATATATATATATATATGTCTACTTATATAGCACCATCAAGTCCCCACGAGCCGCAGCACGCAAGGATCGACGACCTATCTGATTGGAGACTGGAACGCGGAGCTCTCTGATGTACTATGGAGATTTTTCGACCACCGATGCTCGTCCCATGACGATAATCTTGAATGCGATGCTGTCATCATGAACTGTGTCACGCCTATAGCTTGAAATATGCTAGAATTTTGGCAGCTTTGCGACGACTCGGACGACGCAGTTGAGCACGGATTGAAAATCTTTTATCCGGAACTTTGGCAGACCTTCAAAGACACCATTGCAGTAGTCCAGCGAGTCAGCACGAAGGAGTGGACAAGAGTCATAGCGACGTCAAATGACTCTAATCTGGCGCTGTTGATAAAATAAAGACCTACACGTGGAATTGACATGTTCCTCCAAGGACAGGTCTTCATCCAGAAGCACTCCCAGGTCCCGGACGACGCGTTGCAACTTTCAATCAGGAAATGATGCTTCAATCGCCTCACTGTCTATCCTCGAACCCGCTTGTCTCGTGCCCAGCCATAAAAATTCAGTTTATTTACGGATTCAACGCTGATTCGAGGACATCCAGATCCCCACTTGCTCCACAGTTTCCAGGATTTTTTGACACACTCCAGTGCGTCAGATGCTCATGCATAGTTGGAAATTGTCGGCATTGGTGAACCCGGGCTCCAGGAGCACATAGTGTTCTTTGTTAAATCAGCTGTATGTAACACGTACAGCAGTGGGCCGAGGACTCAGCCCTGCGGAACGCCGAATGTCACAGGTGCACATGCTGAATTGCCCGAGACAATGACCACCATCATTTTACGTTCGCTTACGAAAGAGCGGTTCCGCTAACGCCCGTCCGCGTATTACATGCCCACTTTCCATCACACGCCCTACTTCTACTTCGATCGCAGACAACGCGTATTGCATCCAATGAGTGTACACTCAACAGCAATAAATAAAGCCATGATTTCGTGTCATCGTCTTTTTAAAAATTTCGGGCAGTCCTACGATTGCAACCTAAAGCCACATTTACTACGTCACTATGCGTACCTCTAGTATATGCAAATAATTGCCAAAACGTCGCCAGTGATTTGCACATATTCTAAATTCCTTCCTGCAGCGCAGGGTTTGGAACAGGGCAAGAGATGGGGACCGGGCAGGGAAGGGCAGAGGTGGGGATAGGGCAGAAGTGGAGACAGGGTAGGGTTGTGGATAGGGCAGGGATTGGGACAGGTTAGAGCAGGAATGAACTGGCCGGTCATTTACACATTATGTAAATGCCTACTTACAGGTAAGGGGTGGGAACCGGAGAGTGCAGGGGTTGGAGCAAGGCAGGGCTGGGTAAGGTAGAGCAGGAATAAATGAATAAATTCTTTCAACACATTTAAGAATTGCCTACATCAATTGAAGTTCCACCCGGGCGAAGCCGGATGCTTCAGCTAGTTATAATGATAATGAGAGTTGTACAAATGGAATAGGCAATCGTTGTTGCTGTTGTTGTTGTTCATTCGCTCATTTTGATAATTTATACAGCGCCTCTTCAAGGGAAACTACTCAGAGGTGCTCCTAGCCCAGCCACGGCCAAAAGAAATTACTTTAGCAGCTTACACTAGGTAGGTAGATCAATGTAAGGAGGAAGACGGAGGGCAACCGGGAGCCCAATCCAGGTGGATGGACCAACCACTGAGAAAGCTCGACTCAGCAATAGCGACGAGCAGGCCCTGGACACAAGAAGCTCGCCTTTATCAGAAGAGCGCAAAGCTCTACGCGAAAGGAATTCAGACACCAGACGACACAGTTCAGTCTAGTAGGATGGCGCACAACCAGAGAGACACCGCCAAACTAGTTGTTGAATCGGTAGCCAGTGAAAGACATCGCGTATATAAGCTGAAACCGGTGAAAATTTAGGTATATATCCAATAAGCCTGGCCGCAGAGCGAAGAACGCGATCCAAACGCACCACTAAGGCACAGGGAAGACCAGCCAGAACAGCGCTGCAGTGATCAATTCTGCTGGTTACAAAGGCATGAACGAGGACTACTGAAGCCTCAAAGGTAAGAGAGCGAATAACTGCACGAAGCTGAAGTAGCTGATAGTAGCAGTTACGAGTAACCTGGTTTACAGGTTGCGAGAGACTAAGCTCCTGGGGCGGTATTCACAAGACAGAGTAACGCTAATAGCCGTATTAAATATGACCTAAAACCGACTAGTGGGTTATATCGCTATTCATGAGGCGGTATTATCCCTCTAGTCGGGGTATAAGTCTAATCCCACTTAGAGGTAGGTTTAAGTCCGCTAATACCAGCTTAAAGGCGAAAGACAAGATGGCAGACCTCGTGCTTCGTCGCATTCGACGTCGATTTAGACGATGAAAGGTGTTTGAGAGACACTATATGTACTCGCCTCTTTCACCGAACGCCAAAATTATATTGCTTTTAATTTTTGGGTCAAAAAGGCTTCAAATTTGACGAGATCCCTGACGATATTGCGTGCGAAATGTCGCCGCTGTAGCGCAGTGTGTATAACACGATAGGCGTACCATTCATAGGCTGGGATTGGTTTGTTCTCACAACAAGTCAACAGCGTAGCAGCAGCTTATTCGCGAACGCTGCGTCTAATCGGAGGGGTTGTCCTAAGGGTAGTTCCGATAATGGTCAAGGTCCGGTTTCCAGAGGGGTCAAAGTAACTTTGTGGCGTACACCGTTCGGACGCTACCAGGTCGCGCAACGGTGTCGGCTCCAGCCCTCTTCTGTGTCTGGAGCCACTCGAGTCACTTCTAAGTAGATTTTTAGTATAGCCTGACTGTTCTCCATCTATGCCTATCGTAGCAGTGACTGTCAGAGGAGAATCGGGGTTGATCGTTTCTCTAAAAGAGGCAACAGTATATGACTCTGTCTCGGGATCAGACTCTATCACTTCCGCGGTCGCCGGATGGGCAACGTCCTGAGGATGGCCTTTATTCAGAACAGGGTTCGCTCTTTTACCGACCGGAGTCTTCCCTTTCTTGTTTGCCCGCTTAGAGACGGTTTTCCTCTTTCTCTCTACCTGACCTGAGCTTCATCGTATCATTCTACATCTCGTGACTCTTAGACAATCGCCAACAGGGGGCATCAAACGTTCTCCCTGTTCCGGAGAGCAGAAATATTTGTAACAAGTCTCTTCGTCACTTTGCCGTGTGGCATACCGGCCTCACACGTATAAATTATCATGCACCACGATTGACCGTCCTCTGCGTTTTGCAGTTGTCCACCAACACCGTAATATATACTGAGACTTTGGGAAAACCTGGGGAGTATCTATGACCACGTTAGGTGGTCAAGAAGAATATTTATCGAAAAACCGTAATACAATCAAGAAGAGATATCGCGGGGAAACTGCAATTAAAGATACTGCGATCAGACACACAAGTAAAGATATCGCGGGGATACCGCGATTAAAGATACTGCGATCAGACACACAAGTAAAGATATCGCGGGGAAACCGCGAGTAAAGATATTGTTGCGATCAGACACGCAAGTCAAAAAACCACGGAAGACCGCGGGAGTAAGTATGACCACGTTAGGTAGCCAATATTTATATTTCTTGGTTACCAAAACTTTCTCGCGGTCTGCGCGGTCTGGGATTTTTCCCAGTCTATCTATCTGTCGGCCGCCGAGGCCTCTCTCGGTATATGCGGTCGGTCCCTTCTGGGACTCACCCAGTCTGTATCACTCTCGGCCACCCTAGATCTTTCTCGATCTATAAGAACGGCTAACCCGGTCTTTACCCGGTCTTTACACAGACCTGTGATTTATTTATTTCACTGTCGGATCTTCCCGAGGAAGCAACCTCACAATCGGCTGCAGACTTTTTTGCGATCGATGACAGAGTGGGACCCCAGCCCTATCAGATCGGCGGAGTCGGTCTCAACACCAGACGCTCGGCTGTAGTTCGGACTAGTTTTTTCGGACGCCCTCTCGTCCACAACTAGGCTTTGAACGAACGCTCACCGACCACATGGGTGTGCGGTATTAATCACTAACCAAAGAATTCAATGCACCGTATATGCAGAGCAGTCGTCACCACTCTACAATATAACCGACGCACCGCATGTCAGGCTATACTCAACCCGATTCACGCGTCTGCACGCTATGCACAGAACTACAAACCGCCGATCGGTCTTCCCTCCAATACCAACACTGAAAGAAAATGTACGTAAATTAAGCGCTATGGCGAGCCGATTATTTACGAACAAATTCTTTAATCCAAGCCTTGTGGCCTGTCCGCCACAACTTAATGGTGAAATTTGGGAAACGGAGGAATATCATTTATTGTGCCTAAGCCACTGCTGATAGTTATTATGGGCTTATAGGCAATTTCCAGACAAATACAGTTTTAATAAATGGGTAATGCAGTCGTTCATGTTGACGTATTGATCAACAAAATTCCTTACGCTTGTGAACGTTCTTATCTTTAGCGGTATCATAGCGCATAAACACTTTTGCGCATGCTCAGTAGCCCGCCATCTACAGCTATACGGTACTTATACCCAGACTAACTATTCCGCCCGCTAAGTCGCGCTCGTGAATAGCTACCACGGGTTAGTTTTAGCCAGGGTAAAGCTAACCCCGAACTAGGCTCTAATACCGTATTGCCTTAACTCTGTTTTGTGAATACCGCCCCAGATCAAGCAATACACCCAGATCATGCACAACAGATGAAAAAGTAATGTGAGGATAAGTCTCAGCCAACATCTGCATATCCAGCTCAGCCAGATGCCTGCGACTGCCAATCCATATAAATTTTGTTTTGGAGGAATTTAAGAGGAGGCGATTCGAGGCCATCCGTCCAGAGAGGACATTTATGGCATCACGCATCAGTCCAACCGAGACCATTGCTATTGCCGTTCTGCAATGGACATAAGCGTGAATGTCATCTGCATACAATTGATGTAGGATGCTGTTGTTGTAGTTGTAGTAGTGGGGGAAGCAGTGGGTGGAGTAATTGTGGTAGTACCAAACGTAGCAGCATTATTCGATATTTTTCAACTGATTGGATGTGCTTAGCAATGGCCTATTTTCTTTTCCAATAGTGAAACATTGTTAATTGTACAAATACATTTCTAGGCAACGATAGCCATAGCAAGAAAATGGCAAGCTAAAGAGCTGCTAAAACCAACGAGAGTTGACTATTCTAAAGATATACAACAGTTGTGTTGCATTTTACTTACTCGCTTCCCATCATTAAAGAAAATATCGGTCCCAGTTCCTCGGATTTCTTCAGGAAATAATCTGGCAGATTATCGAAGTTCTTCATGAAAGGCAGTGATCCAACGATCGGGAGAGATGGAATTGAAGGTGGATAACGAAGCGTTGACTTTTTCTTGCCTCTCAACATCTTCAGCAGAATCGCTGTCATCATAGAAATGGCAGTGAAGAAGAAAATCTCTGATATGAGAATCATTTTGCCAGACGAAAACAATGACATAAGTAAAACTCACTGATTGAAGAAATATTTACGACTGATGCGATCTGGCAAACTAGAACTTTTATATACTCTCGTTAGCAGGCGTAGGCTACAGCTAAGTACGCTATGTTCAAGACCAGGTGAGTGGAACCGGTTATACTCATAAGTTAGTGAGGGACAGTGAGAGATATTGAGAGAGAGAAACAGAGAGAGAGACAGAGAGACAGAGAGAGACAGAGAGAGAGAGAGAGAGAGAGAGAGAGAGAGAGACAGAGAGAGTTAGACAGAGAGAGAACGGAAGAAAGAGAGAGAGAGAACGGAAGAAAGAGAGAGGGAGAGAGAGAGAAAGAAAAAGAAAGAGAGCACGCGTTTAAAGCATTCAAATGCAATCTGCTGCTCATCGAACACAGGTTGCATGCTTGGACCACTCGAGAATCTGTTATGTACCGTGGTATCAAGGTCGCTGACGATTATAGTGTAGCCTCGGCCAAGCAATGTCAATAATTGCATGTACTCTAATAATATTATATGCTCATCTATACCCATATTGATATACGTATGTGTAGGCCCTATACTCGGTGTAAAACACATTTGCATATTCTAACCATATAAATGTATTTATGTATATATTTATATTTATATATATTTATATATATATAATTATATGTATTATATGAATTATATATGTATGCTAGCTAGCTATAATATTTATATAGGATTGTGAACCGTTTAAAGTTCAGATATTTCTGATTAATCTTCCTGTCAATGGCTACGCTACGATGAGCGCAGAGACCTTCAAAGCATATAGACAACTTGTAGAATTCGGTGTATAGACGTTCGAAGTCCAGATATTCGTGTTTGCTCTTCAAATTAATGGTTGCGCTACGTTGAGCGCAGCGACCTTTAAAGCAGAGCTAGGTTCTTTATTGTACCGTTGTCGTTAGTTTCTGACCCGTGGTCTGTCTGAAAAATGGATCAGTGATTAAAGGTTTCTCCTCGTCATATAAACAACTTGTAGAAGGCGGAGCTTCGTGTTCCTATATTTTAATCCCATTTTATTGTGCCTTCTCGCTTACATGTAATTTATGCATCTGAATCAAATTTTTGCCAACATTTGAAAATGTAATTACGGAAGCCCAACGGTGACATGCGATTATTTTTATTTATCTAGTGCGCACTAGATAAATAAAATAATCGTATATCACTGTTGGGCTTCCGTAGGTAGTGGAGGGTATCGTGAATGTATATTGTTTCTTGAATCCATTAATCGGCTTGTAGTAGGGAAGCTTGGGTTTGTCCTCAAACTTGGTTAGAATTTGTGTGCTTAAGCGCAGACCAGGCGACAATCGAAGAAGCTACTATGTGAACTTTTCATGGAAGTTCCCCGGCTTGACAACGCGTTGTTATATTAATCTTACGTACGACATAATATAGGCCCTACTTCCCCTTAAGTCTGCTTGCCCTGCCACCATATGCCCACATGATAGCACACGGGTGATATTGCCATAATTATTACACCAGCGTAGAACCCATAATGGCCCAGCGAAGTCGCATGTGAATGTTGGCATAATATCAAGAGTTGTGTACCATACCGAGAGATCTGTTCTAACAGTGTATGACAGTGATTGACGAAGTTAAAATGGGGTGTGAAAGAGGCACAGAAAACAACATAGTCTATTAGGAGACACATATCGAAGGATAACAAAGATGTAAAAAAATAGCAACATTATTGAAGAGGGCCAGTTGTCATAACTGGCCCTCTTCAATAATGTTGCTATTTTTTACAGGACAAAGTGATAAATTCTTTTTCGTAAGATATACCGGCCACAGGCCACGGGTATACTATGCATGCACTATACAATGTAGGCTATATATCTCGCTTTATTGCAGGCCTACTGCGTAATTGTTGCTAGTTTCTGACCTGAAGTCAGACTTAAAAATGGATTAGTGAGTTTTAAGGTTTCTCCTCGTCACATAAACAACTTGCAGACAGCGGAGATTTGTGTTGCTTATTTTTGACCGCAATTCTGTGCGGCTCCTCGCTTTAGCAGATTATTTATGCATCATGATAACATTTTGGTCTACATTAAAAAAAGAAGCCTTATGTAGGATATCGTGAATGTATATCTTCGAAACCAATTAGCGTCGTCATTCATTATAGGCTTAGGATTCCTCAGCTTAGTAACCACGCAATATTCGAAGAAGCTATTGAGGCAATTTTTCATAAAAGGTTTGCGTATTGACAACACTTTGTTAGTTTAGTAAGATGCAAGATGTATTCTTCAATCAATCAATCAATCAGTATCGTTTTTATTTTCTACAACCACAGTAGCTGTTAACAGTACATACAAACACAAACAACCATAGCCAATATATAATTAAAATAGCACGATTATGCGATAGAATAAACAAGATGTGTCAACTGGACAGGGGTGGACTGGGGAGTTCAAGCGGCCCGGGGAAAAAACAAAAAGCGGTCCTATCTTCATGACTTTTATTTTCCTTGTGCATTTTTTCCATCCAAACCTGAGGGCCGAGGCCTCCAAAGTCATGGGTCACTTTACAAATTACAATATACAATAACAAGAAAAAACGATAAATCGCATATATAATTTATAATTATATATAAAATATCAAGAATGCGTCAATTCAAGTTATAAATCAATTTATTCGGACTCACTGTGATGGTGTTTACAGTATAAGCAACTTCTTTAAGCTGGGTGCCATTTCGGCTACATGATCTATAATTGTGTCATTATTCAGTTCACTTAAAACATCGGTTTCTGTTGACATAAGCATAAAAGCTTCAAGGTGTGTAGAAGACAATGAGCTTCGCAAGCGATTCTTAATGTATTTCAGTTTAGAGAAAGATCTCTCACAAGCTACTTGGGTAGACGACATAGTCAATAAGAGTTTATATGCACTAAAGAGATGCTTGTATGTTTGCCCATAGAAACTGTATTTATGTAGTACAGAAAAGCAGCAAACAGGACATTTTTTGCAAGATTTGCATTTTGGAAGTTCCTCACTCTTATCCACAACTTGGTCGTCCCAGAGTTCATGTGGCGAATCTTCACTGACGCTGTCCTCTACTGAATCACCGAACATTTGGAGAAGGTATTCGTCGGGGACAGAATTTTTAAATTTGTCCCATTTTTGCGCAAAGTCAGTTAGCTCTTCTCTGTGGATCAAGACAGGCAATATCTGCGTATAAGGAATCGTGACTTTCAAATCGCTTTTCAATAGTTTTTACAATTTTGTCCATGATGCAATTATGAACTTCAATGCGATATCTGTCCGCTGCATTATTTCCTACTACCTCGTGCGTTCTTCTCTCATCAGACATCACTTTTGGTTTGTGTAAACGTTTCTCTACAAAATTTTCCTCAATGGTAATTTCAACATTTTCTTCTTCCAACTTGTTATTAGCCCAGGACACAAATCGTTTGGCACTGTCGAGAACACCATCGAAATCTCTTGAAATATTTTTTAACAACTTAACAGTACAATCTACATTACGGTATGCTTGCAGTGCATCCATTCCGGTGGTTTGTAAATAATTAGAAAGCGATCCTGTGTGCTGGAATATTCTTAAGTATAGTTTTGCAGTGACAACCGTTTCAAACTTGATAAACTTATCTAGTAAAGTTTGAGCTGTATCCCTGATTTTTGCATTGAATGCGTCCGATGATGCTAGTTCTTGTAACGTATAAATCAATTCAATGAACAATGATGAGTTTGGATCATCAAAATTTCCAAATACTTTTTTTACGCACTTTCTTTGGCCCACCATCGCGTTTCACCAATAATATTTAATCTTTGGTGTCTAGATTTCTGTTGGTGATCGACCCAAACATCCATGCTTTTATACGATTCTCTAAAGAACACCGCACATGCGTTAAGCAGTTGAAATAGGCTAATTGAAGAGGTCGTGGTTTGAGTGGTATCACTTAGAACAAGATTCAATACATGTGCGTAGCACCAGACATGAATTTGATGAGGTGCGACGTCACTCAGCCATTTAGTAAACCCATTGTACTGTCCTTGCATATTGGCTGCCCCATCTGTAGCATTACCGACACAATATTCAATATTTATGTAACATTCAATGAGTTTCTCTTTAAATAATTCAAACATACTTTTTCCAGTAGAAGATGTACAGTTTGCAACGCATATCAATCGCTCATGAAGTTTATCTGTTACATATCTTATAATTATTGAACATTGGTCCTTCACACTTACATCCTGAGTTGTATCCAATTGAACTGAAAACATACCAGCATATTTAATTTCCTCCGAAATGGTTTTCTTTATTATTTTTCTCATTGCATCAATGATATAATTCAATGTCGTCTTCGATATGAGGGTAATCAAATTTCCTCTCCCCTTATTCGCCAAATTAGATGCATGTCTATCATTACTTTTCTCAATAACTGTATCAAGATGTTTTTTAATTATTGGGTCAAATTTTGACAAGAGTAATAATATTTCCAAGAAATTTCCATGATCGATTGTATCGTCGTTTAATGTATAGGCAGCATCATTTTTTGACCGATAACTAAGACCACGTTTTCCAATCATTTTCAGAATCTCAATTACTCTTTCCAGCACTTGTCTCTTTTCTTGAACTTGTTGGTACCTTTTTTATTTTGCTGAGAGAATAAAATGCTATCAATATCTCTTTCACTTACAGACATTATATGAGCTTCCACACACTTCTCGTGATATTTGCTGTTTTCATGTTCCTCTATTCTTTGATGCACATGTTTCCAGGAATTCATTCCCGCTGTGAATGAGTTCCTATCGTCAGTCTTGCCATATGCTAAGCATACTGTGCAAAACAAAGCTTTAGATTCTTTACAGTATGACACCCAATTCCTATTGATACCATTGCTTCTGAAAAATACCCGATGCGCATTTGTAAATGGTAGATCAGTTTCACTCGCACTTGGTTGTATTGGGTGAAATTTAAAAAATGATTGTAAAGTATTCGGTCGAGGACGTTTGAAATAGTAACTGGTATTTTTATCATCGATAACTGAAGTTTCTGAACTATCATTTTCGGGATTTAGATCTGCCACTGCCAGCGTTGTTTTCATAAATGTTGTGTTGTCAGTTAACTATTACTTATAACGCCAACAGTCAACTTTAATATAAAATATAGAATACATAATTAATGGCAGTTTTGACTGTTCCGACATAGTGAAAACCATCGTGTACAATAATTTTATAATTCATACCGATTTTAACCTTTTATTTGTTCTATTTAACATCCATTTTAAATTCACCATCACCGAAGGTAATGAAATCAAACAATTATTGATGCAAAAGATTCGAATTTTTTCGAAGCTATTGTTTTTGAAGGCGCTACGCTTCGGTGGCGGAAGGGGACAGCGCATGTCGAAATAATTATGCGGAAGAAGATTTCTCGCATGATTTTATCAAATGACCAAGGGTCCATGGCATCCCGTTGGAAATTGCAGGAGGTTAGATTATTGATTGCGATGGATTGAGCAGTGATATGAGGCAACAATGCTAATAATAGATCATAACCACAATCATCTTTTTTATTAGTTCCGCCAAAACAAACAATAAAGTATTACAAAACTCAATTAACAAAAGTAGAATGATAGGGAAGAATATGAAAAAGATAATAAGAGGCCCTACCCCTAAGGGGCCGTAGGTCTCCCGCTGGCAGGGTAGCCCTACTGTATTTTAAGTTTAGAGCAGCAGCTGGTCATGATAATACAGGCCTACACAAATGAATCATGTGAGCAAGGTAGTTAAATGTTTAGTTAGTTAATAAGCTAATAGTAAATCAAATGCAATGTATGTAAAACAAACGCAAAGGTAAAAACAGAAGCAAACTCAGATAGTTTTTCAACAGTTAATTAGATTCTGACAACAGGTAAAAACGAAGTCTACGTTTAAAGAGACACTGGCCATAGGCTCATTGTGGCGTTTAGCGCAGGTAACTAAATAAATTGTTTCAAGTTTTAGGACCAATACATTCGATGTAAGATTTGCGTGTGCTTGTTCTCGATTAAGAAGATCTACTTTCGGCCTACAAATAGTGTCATTGAGCCGTTGCCATTGTTAAGAAGCTCTTTATTCACACTTCAATGAGCCTGAACCGTTCACTATCATTATGCTCCGAAATGACATTGGCAAGTTGCAATGGGAAGTTTAGCTAACTTAGTCTACTAAGCGCATTGCACCTATGCAAATACGATACGCAAAATACGTTGTAAAGAAAACAACTCTCCTGGTCAATTACGCATCGGTTACCTAATACCTAGGCCTACTCGATTTTCCATCCGCCTGCCTTTTACAAGTGGTCAATGCGAATTATGTAACGCGTATTAATATTAATATCCACTGTGTGAATGCAATTTCGATTAGCTTTATTGCAACTAAGTAGGTGCTAAACCAAAATTCAGGAATTCTAGCAGTCTAGCTACATAAGTACAACAATAAGCGTGTTAAATTTTGTTCATGTAGTTAAAATAAGATCTTCAAGGAGAATCACACTGTCAGATTCTGTCTTGTCTAAGTCTATTTACTTCTCGGAATCATGCGCACTCTGAAATGCTTTGCCTTGGTAAGGAAATTTATTATTGCTGTGTCATCAATGCGTTGATTGTCTTCCTCAGGTAGTATCGTAAAATTCTGCACGAATCCAGATATAAACTGGATGAGTTCTTGGCGAGCTAACACTTCTCCGAGACAAGACCTACGCCCTACAACATAAGTAACAACATAAACCACATATGGAAAATTCAAGTATATCGGCGAATATGACGTAGAATTGTCCCCGATGCACAAGGTGGGCTATTAAAATATAAGTTCCTCAGGTTTTTTGATAGTATTTCGGCCAAAAGTACAGATCAGTAAATGAAATTCTACAGGCTCAAAACTAATTCACACCTACATATAATGGCAAAAATTTAATGAAGTATTTTAAACAGAACAAAAGTTATGTCACTTTGAATGAGTCCAACTGCGGGTATTTGATGATAAAAAAACATTTAACGCAGAAAAAAGCGACAAAAACGATATTATGAAGTCATTTCTCAAGTTATTGCCGCAAAGCAAACTTCAGAATTATCAAAAATATTGAGAACAGAAACGGGGAACAAGCGTATAATGGAGATCACTTTGGCTCCATTTAGCGAGCAGTCGATCAAATTGGTAAATAAACATCGTTTTCCATCGTGGTGATGGGCAGATTATCATCACCGAAACTTTAGTATTGCTGTTAAGCAATAATCATACACAATGTTCATAAACAGTGCAGCTTGATTCCAGACTAACGCCTAACCGACAAGGTTTCTGCTGTCTGCACAACTGCACTGCATTTTATCATGAAACCCTTCGCATCTGTTCTCAAGCCCGGCTTTAGGTAGGCCTATAGCCTATGGGCGATATATATATATGTACATGTATATATATGCATATATATATATATATCAGTGCTTAAAATGCAAAAAGGAAGTGCCTGGACGCTAGGGGAGCCGCCCATAAATGACGCCACGTAATTTTGGACAATGTTTGACCCCTCTGCCTCCGTCACACGTCGTCATAACTGCCACGACCCCCTCAAATATGACGTCACAAGGCCCTAGCCCCCTAAAAAATTAAACCAGATGTCCAGAATGTAATGCAACTTTCCTTATAAATATCAAAAAATTTATTTGTAACTATAACATATCTCAAATTATAATATTAAAAAGAAGATAAATGGAAAAATTAGGTAGCCTATAATGATTACAATCTATAATGATTATGCATTTTATAATGATTATGCATTCTATAATGATTATGCATTCTATAATGATTATGCATTCCTCACGATGACAGACTATCAGAATGATAATTAGTGCTGTTTAATTGTGGTAACAACTAATGCTAATTAAGTGGAACTTGTTTAAATGAGTGTACGTATTTTTTAAATTACGTATTTTTATGTGATGATGTGACGTCACATTTCGTCGACCCCTCTCCCCTTGTCATACATCGTCACAAATTTGTGACCCCTCCCCTAGGCGCGTGACGTCTCATATGGACGACCCCTAGTGTCAAAAAGTTAAAAACTAAAAATTGCAAAGGCAGAGCACCAATATATTAAGTCGACGACAAATGTGTTCGTTAAAATAGAAGTTGGATTGGTGATGTTAATGATGCTGGAATAGAAGTTGAATGAGTGAACGAAAAACAGATGCTATTTAGATAAAAATAATGCCTACTGAAATAAAAGTTGGGTCATTGAAAAGAATACTTGCCTAAATAGAAGTTGAATTGACAAAAATGGTTCTTGCTGAACCCGAAGCTAGATTTGCAGACATTTTTTTTATTATCCATCCAACTTCTATTTAATCACATACAGTGGGCGAGAAATAGACTTTGTTATCATTCTTCGTTAGGCTTTTTGTCTATCAGCCATTATATAGTCGTAAATTATTTGTTGGTGAAATATTTATTGTAATTTAAACAGTAGGCCTGCAGAGAATTGCTTTCCTTTATAAATTGTCGACAACGGACAAGTAGCGACGGCATCGTTTTAAAACTTTCAAAAAGAAAGTTTGTAAACGCGCAAAGCGCGACATTTTTTTCCTCCTCTTTTTTCTGTTGACAATAACGTACGCATATATAGAGGAATTGCGTTGCTGCATGGACGCTTTTTTTCGAGGCTGGACGCCGTCCTGCCACTTATTTGGCCAGCAGAGCCTGGACGCCGTCCATGACCGTCAAGGCACACTTTAAGCTCTGATATATATATATATATATATATGTGTGTGTGTGTTAAGCTCTGATATATATATATATATATATATATATATCAGAGCTTAAAGTGTGCCTTGACGGTCATGGACGGCGTCCAGGCTCTGCCGGCCAAATAAGTGGCAGGACGGCGTCCAGCCTCGAAAAAAGCGTCCATGCAGCATGATATATATATATATATATAAATATATACGGCTGCCTTAAGCAGCATTTTCCAAAAGGGTGGCAAATTTGTGCCAAATGAAAAAAATGTTTTTAATTCTTCTCATCGGGTTTGATTTCCAAATTAGCGGCATAAGCCTAGGCCTACCCATGGAGAATGCAATGGATTTCTCTCTGTTAATGATGTTATTGTCGTCATCCAGAAATCGTTCCGGTCTGAATACGCTTGGATCCGACCATTGTTTTGGGTCCATGTGAGCAGCGTAGAGATTTGGAAAAACCTGTTCGGAAACAACAACAACATTCATTAGAAAACTGCTGCGGATAAAACAAATACCAGGACCAATCTAACATTTTAACTGCCAATGTTTTTTAAAGAAATCGTAATCGCATTCTACGAACTTCGGAAACACAACTCGAAAGCCAAGCGCAAGGGCACCAACTATCTCACGAACGCTGTCTCGAATCAGAGGAGTTGTTTAAAGGCTGGTTCATGGGAAGTCAGAGTCCGGTTTCCAGAGGGTCAGAGTAGCTGTTAAGGTGGGTGTCTTTTGGTCGACATTTGGAATGAGGACAATCAAGTTTGTCTGGGTAAGAGTCCTTGAAAAGGCGAGACTTAATCAATGTCGCTCACAATTCATACCGATACAATGCATTAGGTTAGACAAGTAATAAGTCCACCTAAGGCACAAGGAATTGGTAAGGTGTCGATGGGGCAACATCAGCTAGAAATTCAGTCAATTTCAAAAGCAAAAAAACCGAGCGCTTGAATTGTATCAGAAGCACCAATTCTCTTTGTTTAGCATACTTTTTTCGAAAATAACTCACCGTAGTTCCAGCCGAGATGAAAAAGCCAGAAAGTTCGCTGTCACTTAGCGTTCGATGTGGAACAGCTAATGGAACCAAGGTCCTCAGACGCATCACCTCTAAGATGGTGGCATCCAAGTAGGGAAGCTTGGATTTGTCCTCAAACGCTGGAAGCCTGTCTCTTGGAATTGCTTCGTCGATGTTTTTCTGAAGACGTTGCTGAACTGATTGGTTGTTGGCAAGAAACAGGAAAGTCCAAAGAAGAGTGGTTCCCGTTGTATCTGTAGCACCAAGAGCTAAGTCTCTCAAAGTGTACATCATCTGTTCGTGATCATAATTCGGTCCCACTTTTGCAAGATATCTCGACACAAAGCATTCATTCGTTTCATTGGCTTTGATATCCTTCACAAGTTGTTCCATAAGTTCCATCAATTCTACATTATTTGTTATTGCTTTTTTTATCTGGCTGGTGAAGGGTGGAAAGAAACGAAGCCAAGGATAGAGCTCCACCAACATGCCTCCTGCATCAACAGTCTGAATTGCCAGTCTACAGAACGTGCTAAGTCCTTTATCATAAGGATCTCTTTTGTTAAATATAATGCTGAGGCCAACATTTGCTGATGCTTGGAGCAACATTTCCTCCGGATCAAATGGTTCGCCGTTTCTTGAGTTGGCATAGTCAACGATGTCTCTAACTTCCAGTGAAATTCTCGTTTCCATTGTTTGCCGAATACCAAACCCAAACTCCCTCAAAATAGAGACTGACAGCTTGTGTTTTTGCTTGAAATTCGCATCAAAGCAAACATTTATAACTCCTATAAAATTGAGCCACACAAAAATAAAATGTTGCTTTCAAAAAAGACAGTAATCAGTATTAGTTTAATGTTGCCTCGTATTTTAAGACATAATTGGGTAACAAAATATTGCGCAAGAAAAGCTGGAATCTATGATTAACATGACAATGTTCTGCTAACTTGTGTCTTTGTTTAATATATTAATTATAATTATATATATATATATATTGGCTGAAACCTGCTTTAAAATTTTATTTATAGATTTATTTATAAATTGTTACACCAACTTTAAGTTTAAAACAAAGGTATTAACAGTTGAAAACAAACAGATTTCGAACATTGTGTGGGAAAGTGACAATTATTATCCAAGTCAATTCACCAACATCAGTTTCAACAAAAGATCGAGGAAATTCGCACAGCTCTGCAGAGCACGGGTCAAAACTCGTAAAGTGAAGACCTGGTCATAGTCATTTAAGATCCTAACGCAAGGTCGGAGTCGACGGGACGACATGGAGGGGATCCCTGGTGAAACTCAGATTCCGGAAGGAGAACGAAGGAGGAGAGAAACTGCTAAACTTGTGTCTCAATAATGACCTTACAGTGATAAACACTGCTTTCTATCAAAGGAAAGCAAACAAGACGTGGACCTGGGAATTACCGGATGGTAAACAAAGAATATGATAGACTTCATGCTGGTAAATAAGAAGTGTAAAAGTTGTATTTCAATGTGTCTAGCATTCTCTAAACCAGACGTTACATCGGATCATAAACTAGTTATGGCTGGAGTAAGAATCAAGCTGAAAACTATCCATTTAGAAATGCTTGGAAAAGTGTCGACGTAGAAAGACTTGAGAAATAAATAGTTGGACAGCACTTCGCTCTGTGATATATGGAGACAGGTGAACGTTAGGAACATGGGCACAGTAGAAAAAAATTGGAGGGTAGTTACAGAGACACTTATTGTCTAATGATGTAGCACACAAGGTACTGGGTTTTATTAAATATTAAAGGGCACCTTGGATATCATAGGAGGCACTGAAGCTGAGTGATCAGAGAAGAAAGGTAAAGGCAATAAAAACACACATTGAAAAAAATTTAAAAAGGTACAACAAGATAAATAACACGAGAAATAAAACAGAAAACAAGGCACTGTAAAGAGAAATGGCTGAAGGAAAGATACCATGAGGTAGCGAACAGCGAAAAGAACCAAAATCCTAATAAACTTTTTAGACAATAAACGAAATTTGTGAAACCTTCAGTTCAAGACTGGCAACAATTAAGGACATAAACGTTAGGAAAAAGGACAACACGGCTAATATAAAAGTAATGAGTGGAAACAATATTATGATGAAAGCAAAAAGTGAAAGTAATCCTGTGGACAATACCATGTGAAACAGTTTCATAGATTTGAAACAAGCATTCGATAGTGTATGGCAACATGAACTGTGGCAAGTACTTAGGAACGACGAAATCCCAGTGGAACTGGTGATGCTACTTGAAGATCTACATAGCAAGTCAATGAGCGCATTTACAGTGGATTGAGAAATAACAGAGAGGTTTAAGATCACAGTTGGTGTAATGCATAAACATAGCGGTTTTTGTCGCCAGATATGTTTAACCTGCTTCTGGAGAACTTGATGAGTCGTGAAATGAATGCTGTCGAAGCTGGATTGACACTATATTGGCAGATACTTAACATACATGTACGTTTTGCCGATGATATTGACTTGTTAGCAGAATCACGATAGCAATTGCAAATGAGAGCCAATGTACGCGAAAGTAGTAGAAGGTTCGTATTCAGAATAAATGCTGAAAACGTTAAAACAATGACCATCAGAAAATGGAAAAGAGCTAACGGTGAGATTGGAGGGAGAGGAGCTGAAGCAAGTCACAGGGTTGGTTTACATGAGAAGAGTATTAACAGAAAATGGACAATGCACAAAGGACAAAGGACATGAAACGCAGGATTGGCATGACATCAGCAATGTTTGGAAGACTGAGTAAGATGTGGAAGACGAGTTCATATCAACAAGAACTAAACTCAAATTGTACATGGCATCAGTTTTGTCACTCCGGTATTGCTCTAGAAATTGTCCGTTTAATAATTGCTGTATGAAACTGAGTGCAGGTGCCTGTGGAAGGAGGATGAAAGCAGGATATTAGTGTCGGAGATAAGTTGGCTAAGAAGAAAAGAGGGAAGGACCAGATAGGACAGGATTCGCAATGATGTAACCCGAATAGAGCTGTGGGTCTGGGACAGAAAAACAACGGAAGACAGGATTAGAAAAAGAAGACTGACGCTGTTTGCCATGTAACACGAATAGGAGGTTACCAGCAGGGGCATTATAGGCCTATTGTAAACACGAAAGCAAAACGTGAGGTCTTGGCGAGTTTGTAGACTAGATCAGATATTTTTCAGATATTTGTCATAATAACGGCCGGCGTTCATTCCGAGAAGACAGGTAAATATGCAAGCAGCTATGGAGCTTTTGAGCTACAAGTATATGCATATTTAAATTATTAGGTGACGGAAGGGCGGAGCGTTGTTAGGGTGGAAGAGGATAATGATGATGATGATGATAAAGACAACGATGATAACGATGATGGTGGTGGTTATGGTAATGAAGAGGATGAAGAAGATGGCGACGACAACGATGACCACGACGATGTTGATGACGGTGATGGTGGTGCTGCTGCTGCTGATGATGATGATGTCGACAACATTGACGACGACGACGACGACGACGACGATGACGATGACGATGACGATGACGATGATGATGATGATGATGTATGTAACCTCGGGGGAGAATAATAATGAAAGGCGAGGCATAGAATTATTAGAATATTAATATAAAGAAAACCGATGCATGCTTAGATATTGTTTGTGCCAAAAGCACTAAGTAATGTTGATCCATGTCATGCTCCATACTGTTCGAGTATGAGCTAATATATAATCAAGTTAACCCTCCAGCTTCTGGCATAACAAGATAAGGCCAGATAGGACACAAAATGTAGTTGAGCTGATTTAGCATGTGACGAATAATATATAAACTCACCCTTGTTTCTTTTGTTGCCGGCTATCCTGTCTAGAAAGAATCCAGGCCTATCTGCATAACACGTTGAGTTTTTGACCAGCGCCTCTTCAATGGCTTGAAACGAGTTCAGAACCAGACAACGTCTGCAACATTATCAGACCGAAGAACTGTTAACGCCTTAGAGGGAAGTCTGCTATTGTCGATCATCAAGACTTTGCTTCACATTATTTTCGCAGGTTAAACTTCTCATAAATGTGGATTACATTACAATACTCAAATGTAAATTGAACTACAAATGCCTCATCGTACTGTATTATATAATAACAACGATAGTTGCACAATGGAACAAATGTAAGAGTAGCAGTTGTAGATGTTGTTGTTGTTGCTGCTGTTGTTGCTGTTGCTTTTGTTGCTGTTGTTGTTGCTGTTGAAGCAGTTCTGTTGTTGTTGCTGTGGTAGTTGATCTGGCAGCACCAAAAGTACTATTGGTGATCAATCTTTCTATCATCGATAGAATGCTCTTTCTGTATTTGCTCTTTTCCAATAATAGAGCATTACTCATTTTGTCAACACATTTCGAATAGTACGTTAAACACCGTTGCCAAACCCAATAAACGTTAACCATTCTATTAAGATATACAACATGTGTATTGCTTTAATGCTTTTGACCTACTTGCTTCCCATCATAAAAGTAAAAATCGGTCCAAGTTCCTCGGATTTCTTCAGGAAATAGTTTGGAAGGTGATCGAAATTCCTCATGAAAGGCAGTGATCCAACGATCGGGAGATATGGAATTGAAGGTGGATAACGAAGCGTTGACTTTTTCTTGCCTCTCAACATCTTCAGCAGAATCGCTGTCATCACAGAAATGGCAGTGAAGAAGAAAATCTCTGATATGAGAATCATTTTGCCAGACGAAAACAATGACATAAGTAAAACTCACTGATTGAAGAAATATTTACGACTGATGCGATCTCGCAAACTAGAACTTTTATATACTCTCGTTAGCAGGCGTAGGCTACAGCTAAGTACGCTAAGTCCAAGGCCAGTTGAGTGGATCCGGTGATACTCATAAGTTAGTGAGGGAGAGTGAGAGATATTGAGAGAGAGAGAGAGAGAGTGAGAGAGAGAGAGAGAGAGAGAGAGAGAGAGAGACAGACAGACAGACAGACAGACAGACAGACAGACAGACAGAAAGAAAGAAAGAGAGAGAGAAAAAAAAGAAAGAGAGAGAGAGAAAGAAAGAGAGAGAGAGAAAGAAAGAGAGAGAGAGAGAAAGAGAGAAAGCATTCAGTAGCAGCCTGCTATTATTCTAACACACGCTGCATGCTTTGAGCCGCTTGAAAATCTATTATACAAGCCAACTGAGTTGTAAAGGGCGTTGACGATTATTATAACAGAGCCTCAGCCAAACATTGTCCGCATTTGCATATACGTGTTCTCCAACTCGTTATATATGTTCATATATAATATACACATGGAATGTGGAACGGCTAATGGAACAAACGTCCTTAGACTCATCACCTCTAAGATGGTGGCATTTAAGTAGGGAAGCTTGGATTTGTCCTCAAACGCTGGAAGCCTGTCTCTTGGAATTGCTTCGTCGATGTTTTTCTGAAGACGTTGCTGAACTGATTGGTTGTTGGCAAGAAACAGGAAAGTCCAAAGAAGAGTGGTTCCCGTTGTATCTGTGGCACCAAGAGCTAAGTCTCTCAAAGTGTACATCATCTGTTCGTGATCATAATTCGGTTCCTCCTAATTTTTCAAGATATCTGGATACAAAGCATAATTCATTTGTTTCATCGGCTTTCATATCATTCACAAGCTGATCCACATGTTTCATCAATTCTGCCTTTTTTAGTTGCTTTTCCACCTGGCTGATGAAGGATGGAAAGAATCGAAGCCAAGGATAAAGCTCTAGCAACAGTTTGAATTGTCACTCTACAGAACTGACTCAGTCTTTCGCTGTAACTTTCTCTTTTGTCAAGCAAAATACTGAGGCCAAGATTTGCTGATGCTTGAAGCAACATTTCCTCAGGATCAAATGGTTCGCCGTTTTTGTCTTGATATAATCTATGATTTTCTTAACCTCTACCGAAATTCTCGTTTCCATTGTTTGTCGAACACCAAACCCAGGGTGTTCGATGGGTCGACCGAAGGGTTGTCCAAAAGACGGCTGAGTTCTTTTCCCAGAGGGTCAGAAGAGGACATGGCTCATCAGCTGTATTCTGTAGAGGGAAGGGAGTTTCCTTCTGTACAAAATAATAAAAACGTATAGCGAAACGGATATCGAAATCAGGTTTTTTTAAACCAGAAGCACTTTGATCATTGGCAAAAACGCATCAAAATCAGATATAGATTGCAAAGACAATCGGAGGAACCATTATTGCTTATACGTGTAGGCCCCTCCAGTTGGAACAGTCTCCTCTCTCCCTTCTGGCGGTGCTCCTGATTCCTCCGCCTTTTCCCCCCACAACAATATTGTCAGTTTCGCAATTCTCCTCAAATGAAACAGGCTACCAGTTATAAAACATCGGACGGAACTAAACCAGCGCCTCTTCAATGGCTTGAAACGAGTTCAGAACAAGACAACGTCTGCAACATTATCACACAGGCAGTAAACGACGCAAGAGAAGCAAAATTATCAGGGGTGCAAAAAACCAAGATTTAAAAAAGTTGGTGTTTGGTTTTTTTTGTTTTATTTGGTTTTTAGTTTTCCTTTGGATTTTCTCGCAACAATTTTGTTATCAAAAAGCACTACAGACAGCATGAAAAAGAGCTCCAACACGTTTATATAATTAATATTTAGCTTGATTTCGGACTGAATATCACGCAATTAGTAATATAATAGTAATATTCGGGGATGTGGTCTCGAGACCGCGGCCTTGGTCTCGAGACGGTCTCGAGACCGGAACTGCGTCGGTCTTGGTCTCCTTCTTAGGTTAGCGTTCTTGGTAATTTGCCGTATCAGAGCAATTTCTTTTATATTTGTCGGTTATTTTCGATTATTATCGAGACACCGGGTGTTTAAGTCCTACGCGCTTGCTATCGATTATTGATGTGATGATCATCTATACGTACATGTTACTCTGGGCGAAAATGCATTTGCAACGAAACCAGCCATTTCAAAACTTGCTTTCACAAATGTCAAGGTTTTTGGAACAATCTAATAATTATGTGGTCGGCAACGTGTAATCACTGTTAGCCTAAAATTCCGAGTACAAGTAGGCCAACACCATTCAAACGGAACGTTAATCTACATGTTCAGATGTCTTAGAACCTATTGCAAACTGTAAGTAATTTATAGTATTCTCAGGCCGAAGCCAAGGGCTGAATCCGCAAAAGTTCAGACTGGCCGGTAAAACTGTTTTCTGGACCATTATCAAGATTAGTATTCTTCAGCAATAAAATTAGTATTTTAAGCGTGTTATTCCGTTTTAGCGTCTTAATAAATTGAATTGTTAATAAAAAAAAGAGTCTTGGTCTTGGTCTTTGTTTCAGACCACCCGGTCTCGGTCATAGTCTCGGGCCACCCGGTCTTGGTCTTGGACCTCTCGGTCTTGGTCTCGAGGTTTTGGTCTCGTGCCCAACACTGGTAATATTAGTAAATTGAAAAAAAATATTTTTTAACAAAAAAAATGCCATTTTTGGTTTTTTGATTATTTGTAAAAAAAACAAAAGCCAAATAACCAAACAACCAACATGTTTGCAGCCCTGAAAATTATCGGTGTGCAAGACTGCAGATTTGGCTTCTTGTGAGCTATATCGATGAGTTAACATAATTATACTCAACTTAAATGAGCGCAATTGACCCTACAACACGATGATATAACGGAGCACATAATATGTATTGTAATCGAACATTTATATAGCGCCCCTTTAAGATATCGACTCAGAAACGGATTCTGCGCTGGCCTAAATGATGTTAAATGGCATTACTAAATATTAACGAATTTTTAACATCAGTGAACAAAACAGTGCACAATAAGTTTAAAAAGTCACCAGAGGTGGGCACACGCACAAGCGTAGAACCAACCAACGTATTCCCTTCGTCAGCTGAAATATGGCAGTGATGTTCTGAGTCTCTGGGTCAAGTTCAGTAGATAGGGTAGAGCGACGAGTCCGCCGACGACTGATGACATCGTTTGAAAACACCTTGACGATGCCGACAAAGAGTTCCACACTAGTGGAAGCTAGACGCACGTCCAGATATTCGTCGAGGTACAGGAAGGACGTATAGAAAAGGCAGTCGTTATGTTTCGGTAGATTATATGCATAGCTACCCGTGAGTCCGTACTATGTGTTGAGGTCACTCCAGTAGCCGCTTCGCCTGTCCTCCACTTAGGCTATACGAAAGCACTCAGACTCGACCGTAGGTCTACATCAGAAGGATGGGTCTGATGACAACGTACTTGCGAATAAAATAATAATAACAATAGTATTTTTAATGAGACGATAATTGCCTCACATTCATCGCACTGTAGCCTATTTATAAACAATTTCTGCATTTCAGTAGGTGGACTATTTTGCAACAACGAAATATTACAATTAATGACAAGCATAATGTTGATGCAATTTTGAATTCAGAGATAGGCTCATCTTAATTTAGCCAGAAACAGGCAAACCAAAATGAAGTAGCGAATCGCCAGAGCGCGTTCCGTTACTCAGCCTTTCTAAGGACACGTGGAAAATGTTCTACTTTATCGTCAAGCGGCTCAACCCTATGCATATACATAAAGCCTAACTCTGCATGTTAGTTAAAAATCGTATAATAGGCCTACTGGCTTCCATAAACGGTTCATATAGACCTATAACTACTCCAAAGTCCACACATGTAAGATTACTGTTCAGGCTCAGTTGCGGTACGATATGACAGTAGGATGGTTCAATGCTAGCCCACTGGCTGCATAATGGAATCTCTAAGTTGAGCGTTTTATTCTATTCAGTCCGATGTTGCAATTTTCTTACCCTGAATTGGGATGAGAAAAACGGATTCGTGGTTTATGGCGACTCGTCGACATGTAAACAGCTTGCAGAAGTCGGATTTTCATGTTGCTTAGTCTTAGACCTATATAATTTTTATATTAGACAGTCATTGCGTCCGGCTTCTGGTTTATATAGGCCCCATCATGTCACGTTTTTTGTTGGTTCCTATGCCAACGAGGGCAACATATTAGGAATGTGTGTCAATTTGTAAATAAACCAAAATCAGAATTATTATTATTAAGGGTGAAGGAGTCTTTTCCATTTTTAGCAGTGATTGACTCGTGAGGTAATATAGAAGAAATGTCCTGTTGGAAGACCTGGTTGAATGATATCAGAGGAGTCCGTCCAATCTAAAGATGAGCCTGATAAGTACGTCACGACCGCATGACCATGTGATTCCACATGCAGACAATCTATAGCGAAATCCTTTGTCATTAGAATGCTGTACTTTTAAATGTACTGTACACCAGAGTGCGGTAATAAATAAAGAATATACTTACTTCTATAAAATAAAGAATATACTTACTTACTTATTTCCATCAACAACTAAACAGACAACGATGCAACTTTACATCACAACTGTATAACTTTAAATTACAATTATATTTATTACAATTAAATTTAAATACATATCTATACAAATGCATAACACACAAATACACAATAACACATACAAGCAATCAGATATTACAAACATGTAAACATGCAATCTATATATTTGGTATGCACATTTTTTAACATTTTTAAGATATATGCTAAAACAAACATTATAACCTAGGTTAACTCAGATGAACTCACAAGTATGGAATATTATATGCAATAACTATTTAGGTATGTATATATATATATAGTATACAGTATGTATGCATACAGTATCATGTATGCAAAGTTTAAGAGTGAAACCTTGATATGGTGAGCATTTAACCATTCAGATGTACAATCGAGTTAAAGCATAGATATCAATGGCTCATAATTTTCCCTTTACGTGTTACCATTCTTGCTCGACCTCTCCTAAATTATTATCCCTCCCAAGACCTTTATCAACTCTTGGGTTTTCGCATTTGGAGCAATACTGAATGACCACTGCTTTGAGTGGCACTATATTTTAAAATATAAATGCAAATTATACAATACATTTTAAATATAGTAGGTGTCCACGTGACATCTGCACATCACTACACCACAGACTAGAGTTCAAGCACTGGTCAACATAACTTTATGACAAGATTTCCTTTTGAATTAGAAGTTGACTAGCTAGTACATACATGGTCACAGCAGAGTATAACACAGGGCAACTCTTGAGATAATACGGTAGAGTTTCCTACGTGGAATTGCTCATCATAAAACAGAAGGTACAGTGAGTGTTGCATACCAACTCTACTCATGAAGTAGTAAAGGTCAAGTCCAAAATCTAAAACATAGGGATAAATATATAGACTAAAAACAGCAGAAAAATTGTGAGAATTATTAGAAATCTGATAATTAAAGTAACTAAAACTTAAGATAACAGGAAAAGTCACTAAATAATACTTTTTGATAAACTCATACCAAAGTTGAATTAGTGTGAAGTACTGTCCTATTATCAATTAAATCTTCTGCGAAACTGGATCAGCCACAGATTGAAAGTCATGACCAACATATAGAACTGTTCAACTAGACAAACGAACCTGAACAGCCAGCATATGAACTCAAAAACACCAACTACAAAAATCTACAAGGACTAGACCAACATGAGAACAAAATAAATACTTTAAATGAAGTGTCATTATCAATGAGTTAAATAACAATGGTCTAGAGCCTAAAATCACCTAAAATACGTACGCGCCACTCGTTAGATCGGTTCAAAAGCCTAAAACAAAATTGATAGCTTCATTCAATATTATGTCCACGTTCAGCAACAATGAGAACAGTTCTAACTCTCTATGCAACAGCATAGACGACATCCAAAGGACTTGGCAGAAAACTGACAACATGATAAAGTCAATGAAAGATTCGTCCAACAATGCGCTTGCCACTATATGTAACAAATAAGATGAGCAAACGTCAACATTTTTGAATATGCCAGCTAACACTTGAATGTCTATGCAACAAAATGAGAAAGTTGTCATAATTGTTGAAAATCATCTCCTATGCTTCGTTAAAAAATCTTTTAAGCCGTTCACAGCGTCGCTTAGGTCAACTGTGAAAGGTCTCGTGACCTGCAGTGGAAAGTATGAAAGGCACTGCCTGCCTGCTCATTGGTCTTTCAGTCTGGACAGGAACCCAGTGCATCACATGACTTGCCCTTGACTATGTGATTTATGTTTAACACCAAACTATATGGCGTGGCATCATAGACAAGTGAGTTCATTCTGCAGGTTGGAACTTGCAATCACTGGATTAAAGATCAGATTACTCAAGTAAATGTTATGTGAATGCATGTTGACACAACTTTTTGTATCTTTAGATTTATATAGCACCTCTCGCAGAATAACTATTCAGAGGTCTCTCTGCATGGAAACCCTTGGGGAAAAGAAACGCCTTTAAAGAGTGAGAATCCGATGGAAGGAAGCTAGTTATTAATTTAGCCCTATGTGATGGAGGAAGGTCATTCCGGGTTCATGGACCCAAAACAGCGAATGCCTGATTTTGGGCCAAGGCAGTCTTAGTCCTAGGAACAAAAACATGAGTATGGTTCATGTGTAGCTATGAATGCAGTGACCTTGAGAATTTCATTAGAGGCATTACACAAATAACTCGGTGTTTACAAAGATTGTGAAAATTATGGTAACATCAGCAACTGAAACCAAATCAGCAAATGATTAATACTTGAAAGTTGCCACATGCTATGGTCGCTTCAACATGACACCAGCACATTAACAAGTTCATGTGACATCACATGATCATAAAATCATGTGACATCACAAGATCATAAAATCATGTCAGTTTGTTGCCATATCAACACGTGACCACATCAAAATCAGCATGTATTCACATTACCAACAGGTCAACATGTTACAGATCACGTAACAAGTCTGCTGACATGTTAACACAGGACGTTGGCGATATCAACACGGCTGGATCATACCGATGATAAGGATATTGACAACTTTTGTTTGATGAAACGAATTAACATCAAGTCTTGACACACTGCAGGATTCATATTAGTCATCATCGACATCATCGCTTTTCCGAACGCTGATACCTAAGGTTCTGTAATAAGGGTAGAGAGGGTGAAAGGTGAGATCCCCCTTTAGTGAGTCTGTGTCGTCCAGCTCTTCCCTCAGGCTGACCGGACCAAACACGGAACTCGCTTCGTACGAGGGATTCAACACTGTTACAAAACAAACAAGAAACTAAGAAGATTCAGTTCACGGTATTTTCTCCATTTTCATTTAAAACAGCAATAACATATCACTTAACATCATGAAATGGTACTTTTGCCTCTGGTCACTAGCAGATTGGAGGCTTCTTCCCTCGGTCCACTTCGCTCATTAAATAGACTTAACCTCTTGGTTCCTTGAACTAGAACAACCATGGCTCAGTCTCGATACTTTGCTTCAATTGGTCCCTCTCTTTCAAATGTGCTTTCTCCATCTGTTTGCCCTAAAATTCTATTTGGCAGTCTCTTAACCTTCTATGCTTATCCCAAAACCTACTTCTTCTCGTGGGGCCTTGCGGTTGACCCTAATAGAGGCACTTTATAAATACTCATATACAATACAATATAATAATGTAATCAAACATTAATACAGCGCCCTTCAAGATATCTACTCTGCATTAGCATAAATTATGTTAAATGTCATCACTGATAAATATTTCACAACAGTTAGCAAAACAGAGCACAGTAAGCTGAAAGAGTTGCCAATGGTCAGCCCACGCCCCACACATGTGTATTCTACAATGGAGGAGAGGTACGTATTTTACAATGCAAACATTAGAAAACTCATATAGTGTTATGTTCTGCTTGAGTAACGCACAATATCAGATGACCGTCTCACTTGGGCATTCCTCCGAAGTCGAAGGGCGCAGGAGACTTTGAGCAGATGGTGCTGATGGCGACTCCGGGGGCATTTCCTCGTGGCCTGGCGCAAAGGGCGGCGGTCGGTCTTCCGCACTCGTCAGCGGAATTTCCAACTCAGGATCTATCTCTGCTGTTTCCAGCACAGCAAGACTTGGAGCTGAAGGATCTGTCACCGACGCCGCAGTGACAGCCGCGGCCAAGATCTCTGTCAGTGACACCTGTGATCCTGACTTTCGACTGCGACCTACTCCGCCAGATAGCTCTTCGACCGACGTCAGGTATGGTTGGTAGAGCATCCCGGCTGCGCATGACTTCATGTCCTTCATGCAGAGAGGGACTGTGCCAACATAGATGTCCTTTGTGTAGATAACTGGTGAATAACCGCCTTCGATGACAGCCTTGAACTGGGATTAGAAAGAAGTGAAAAAGAAAGTTAAGTGACTCAAAAGTGGATCTGAAGGTAGTAAAAACAAAGACCCATTTCGTTGTCCTGAAATTATATTAAATATCTCGACTTATAGTTGAGTATATAATACTATATACGGCAATTCACTAAAAAGTGGATCAGTTAGAAGTAAAAACGAAGTTAAGTCGAAACTGAAAAATAACAAGTGAAAAATTAAGTTAAGTGTGCATGTAATCCAACCTCCAGTTCGTAACTGACGTCGATCAACTTGCACCTTCCCAGTCCAGTCGGGGGAACAGGTGGAATATGGAGCACATCATTCCAGACAGTGACATCATCGGTAACAGTCACGCCTTTCTCGGCCTCGGCGATCTTCCTTCTCTCACGCTTTCGTCTCTTCTTCGACTTGTATTCGACCACCTGTACGAAGAGACAGAGAATTAACAAATTCCACAAATTAATGCAACAATATTTGTGATACAATCAGATCATACAATAATAATAATAATAATAATAATAATAATAAAAATAATAATAATTTTCGTTCAATTTCATACTGACAAACCAAAACCACAGTATGACTACAAGTACAGTATGAACGAATGATGACCAATTATTACAGGAGTCGAATTATTTATATAAATACCAACCTGACTGTCATGCCAGGACTGGAAAGGGTTACCAGCATTGTGACTGATCCTGTATCATATGTTGTCAGGCGCTCCAATCCGTCTGTGCGATGGTTGCTCATGTCTCGAGCCTTGCTCACCTACTCAAATTGGTGAAGACCTCAACACTGGCGAGTATGCTATGCACCTCCCCAGCTTGTTTGCGTTATATTGGCCAGGGTGAGCGGGACCGGCCTCAGCCCATCACGGCTGTGTTATCTGACTCCTTTGCCCCAAATGAGAGAATGCCTCATTGCAGGGGCAATATACGTGGCCTCTTCAATGCTGTCCTCGCAGATTGGGGCTGTGTACTGCATGACCTGCTCCCAAGGCAAAGTCGACTCCAGAGGCCAGAGGTGACTTATTCTATGTTGTGATGTCGATGTTTTAAAGATCTTCAATAGCAATGCTATCTTATGTACAGGTCACCAAAGCTCTGGGGGTCAAAGATTGCACAGAGAAAGATTTCATTTTCCACTTGCTTTCTATCTACCTTCTGTCAATCTATCCATCTACCAATCTATCTCTCTATCTAAAGAATACATCACATACATACATACATACTATCTATACATCTACCTGTGTAATTTATATAGCGCCTCTTCCAGATAACTATTCCGAGGCGCTTCTGACCTACCCACTGGCCAGAGAGGAGTCTTGAGAAGTTTACAACTGAAATATCAGCAAAAAACAAAGACTGAGCCTAGTCTATGCTTCACATCGAAGCGCCACAGTACGAACTGACCTACCCATCGCAAAAACAGACAAAATGGCAAGATTGCAGAAACTGACCATGTATAGAGTGACCACTGAACAGCTGACCATCTGTTTACTGTCGTTCTGGATCGATCCATGGATCAGGATGTCTTCGCCGGGAACATAACCGGATCGATTGACCGCCCAGTCGATCGTCACCGATCCTTCTGTACAGCAGAGACCGAGCTCCTTGTACTTGCATATTTCAATCTTAGCCTGCAAAGAAAAGGTTTGAATTTTCTCTCATTTGATTATATTTATTATAAATTATTTATTATTATTATTAAATTATTATTTACAATTTTTTTCATTTGGTTATATTTTTACATGAATTATTTATTATTATTACATTATTATTTGCAATTTATTTTTACTTTTATTTATACATCTGCTTGAATTAAAATTGAATTCTCAGGAATAACAACTTGGGATAGTCAATTTGTGAATGTGCCAGCCATGAAAGCTGGAGTATGTGTTTGACCCTCTTCCTCTGAGAAGGTGTAGGGACATTGAGCAAAGGTTTTACACCCACAACTGTTAAGCACCATCGAAATTTTAAATTTATAATTATTTGTATTATTATTATTATTATTATAATAATAACAAAAAAAATTATAGGAACTTTCTATCTCTCTTCAATTCCACTGTGAAATCTGTCTTCTTTGGCCAAGGTTGGACCGAGAGCGCTTCTGAGCACTATATAAAGTTTCCTTGATTGATTGATTGAAATTAAGGATGATTTCTTACAGCAGACTCGGGTATGAAATTCAAGTCGAGTCCACTGAGCACAGTAAACGCTCTCTTGCAGACGACATTCGACTTCCATGTGGCTCGCTCGATGACAGCCTTCGCCAAGTAGCGCACTCGGCCGAACTGTCCCTCGAACGACGACGGCAGCTCCAGCGGAAGCTTACAGTCGAATGGAAAGCTGTGTTCACCAGCTGGAAGAAGAGGATCCTTATCCATGAAACTACCATCTGCAAAGTCAAAACGGATCTCATAAATGTACACAGGTTCCATAAACTCATATGCCATTTGAAAACTTAAGTAACTCTGTATCACTCATTCACTGTGATTAGACAATGATTAATATTAATGACAATTAAAACAAGGACATGTTAACATTGACTGTACTAATTGTAACTAAAACAGACCTGTAACTGAAAGGGGTCGTTTAAATATAGCATTTTCTGGAAAACTCATCCAAGGTGGTCCTGGCCTGACTTCACAAGACCGTAATCAAACTAATTGGCCTGCAAATGCTTGAAACAGAGGCATCAAAGTTAAAAAAATTCACATTTTCCTCTCATCAGATTCACAATTTCTTTACCTCAGTTTCACATTTTCCTCTCCTCAGATTCACATTATTTTCACTTCAGATTCACATTTCAGCACCACATATTCACATTTTCCTCTCCTCAGATTCACATTTTCCTCTCCTCAGATTCACATTCACCTCTCCTCAGGTTTGCCACCCTCTAGGCCTCTACTTACCCTTTTGCAGTAGAACGATCTTTTCAAAGTATTGTTCCTTGGTGATATCTCCTTTCACATCGTCTGGGTCATGAACCGAGATGTCCTTGTCATCGAAACTGTTCCAGCAGACGACAGCAATTCCACACAGGTCGATTCGAATCACTAGTAAGACATGAATGGAAAGATATCAAATGTCAAAGCATCTCCATGACATTTCCATATAACTACGGATTACATTGATGAACTTCTGATCGATATGATACAATTGCAAAGAATTCACAGTTAAAGGGATAAGACAAATAGAGCTTTGATATGGTTTCTGTGCTGAGATCACCTCTGAATAGTTATTCTTTATAAATCTAAAGACACAGCACGATACAAAGGAACTCCACCACTGTTCGCTTTCTGACATTGCCAGTCCCAAGCCTGGGTAAAGGAGGAGGGCAATACTAATGATCTATGTTATCAAACAGTGTTGTTAAACTCCAACTACCACCACCCCAATACAAAAGTAACCAGCAGAGTATCACAGAGCAAAAACAATGTCTGCGAGCATATGCAGTTTCACACGTATGTTTATACATATGCAGGCATGTGTGGATGTGCAGAAAAATGTGCACATATGCAAGTATACGTAGGTCTGTATCAGTGCAGATTATATATGGCACATCGAAAGGACCTCTCAAAAGCAATGCAGACGTCGCTCCTATCTCACAGCCAGCATCTGGCTATTTAAGCACTCTTAGACACATCTCCGTAACACAGGCGCCGCCAAAGGCTCCGACCGTCGGAGAAACCATGTTGCCTTCGAGTGGACCTGGAACCCTGGTTCTTGCGCTTTCGTTTCGCAGGAAAAGGGATCGTTCATCACTCTGGAATGAGGTCAGCTCCGAATGACCCACCAGTGGCAGTGGCGGATTGGAAAACACTTCACGTGATATTATTTAGACGATGAAAACATATATATAGCATAAAGAAGCATATAATATTATATATAAATATATATATATATATAATTTTAATATTTAATATATTTTAATATATGTGCATATTATATGCTTCTTTTTCATCTGAGCTTTGTTAATTGCTCATTAGATAAGCATGTTGCGTTCAGGAAAACATTGGATGAATGCAGAGTTTCGTTGAATAATGAAACGTGTAATTATTTCCTGGAGTGCAATTTACCCTGACAGTAGATTGAATTGGACAAACAAGGACCCTGAGTAAGAGTTCCATATGAGTCCTGTTGACCAGGGATGTGGTCTCGAAACTGCGGTCTTGGTCTCGAGACGGTCTCGAGATTGGAAAACTGTGGTCTTGGTCTCGGACCATCAGTCTTGGTCTTGGACCTTCAGTCTTGTCTTGGTCTCGACTGCGTCAGTCTTGGTCTTGGTCTTTAAGGAACGGTCTTGGGATTTATCACTGTCTTAGGTCAGCGTTCTTGGTCATTTTCTATGCTACACTATTCACAGATTTATAAAGCGCGTCTCACTTATGTGAGAGGCGCTTACATTTGAGGTATAAGAGCAATTTATTTGATATTTTTCGGTTATTTTCGATTATTAGAGACACCAGATGTTTAGGCCTACGCGCTAGTTATTGATTTACGACGTGCTGACCATCTATATATACAAGTTATATGGGAAAAAATGTGCATTTACAACGGAACCAGCCATTTCAAAATTTGCTTTCATAAATTTAAAGGTTTTGGAACAATCTAATTATTATGAGGTCGGCCACGGGTAGTCACTGTTAACCTATAATTCCGAGTACAAGTAGGCCTACAGGCCTACACCATTCAAACGGAACGCTAATCTACTATTAAGATGCTAAAACGAAATAAGACGCTTAAAACATTAATGTTCAAATGTCTTATTTGTAACCTATTGTATAGGCTACTGTAAGTAATTTATAGTGCGATATTCTCAGGCCAAAGCCTATGGCTGAACCCACAAAAGTTCAGACTGGCTGGTAAAACAGTCTTCTGGACCATTATTAAGATTAAGATTAAGCAATAAAATTAATGTTTAAGCGTATTATTTTGTTTTAGCATCTTAATAAATGGAATTGTTTATAAAAAAAATGGTATAGGTCTTGGTCTTGGAACCTCGGTCTTGGACCACACGGTCTTGGTCTTGGACCACCCGGTCTTCTTGGTATTGGTCTTGGACCTCTCGGTCTTGGTCTTGAGGTTTTGGTCTCGTGCCCAACACTGCTGTTGACTCATGGGCATGCTTGTAGGGTATGCATCGGGCCAACGATATGTTAGTGTATCAATACGTTCGTAGGTTCATATGCTAACGTTTTGCTTTAAGTTAACGGCAATCAATACTGCAAAGACCTACTGACGGTTATAGAAGAAACAGAAATAGCTCAACGGACGTTATTCTATCAACGCAACAATGCCAGAATCTCACGTCACAGGTTGCCAGGCAACCAATTGCGAGGGGACGACATCATGAATAAGATATAACACACATATCTTGAGTGTCGCCAGCAGTAGCAGGCTAGTAGTATTAATAATAATAATAATAACTTTCATTTATTTTCACACTGACAACAACGCAATATGATTGTAAACAAGTACAGTATGAACGAATGATGACAAGTTATAACATGAATCAAATTTAACTGTAGGCAGCACCGCAGGGCTCCCATTACGTTATACATCTGATATAATCAACGCTGCCAGTGTGTTGTCCATTACTCTATGACCCACCTACCACAGCTGGATGAGCCAGTAACTCAAACACTGACCGCATAATTATTGATTCGAAGATTAGGCTTAACAGAACAACATGGATTCAACTGACTCACAGAGGCTGATGGAAAAGTATGCAATCACGTGACTCAAGCACTGGAGCAAAAACAATGAGGACATCTGAAGTGTTTAGAGCGATTACTGCGGCATGGAGAGAATCACATCAAGTGCAGGACTATATTGGGATCTCAGTTCCCATATGGAACCAACTTAATGCCCGAGTCGGTCACATCAAATTTTATATATATTTAATATATATTTAATATTACATATAATATTACATATAATGTTACATATAATGTTACATATAATATTACATATAATATTACATATAATGTTACATATAATATTACATATATATATACTTATAATTTGTTTATTCAATTCAAAATGACAAACCGCAGTATGATTACATGATAATTATAGTGATAAGAGATGATAGCAAGTTTACGAGTTGACACTAACTATTTGGCAGCCGACAAAGCGCCCATCTGCGCCACTGTGTGATGTATGTATATAAATGTATATATTATGTATTTATCTGGATATTTGTATATTGAGAGATTGGGTCATTTTCACTCCTATAGAGAACACATATATAAAATGTCAGTTCTATATTTGGTTGGGATAGATTGCTTAGTGCCAATCCCAAGCCTGGATAAAGGAGGAGGGTAACGCTAATCATCTTTGTTATGGCACAGTGTCGTTAAACTGCAATAACCATATTCACTTATTAATAAAGAGCATTTATATAGCCCCTCTATGACATAACCACACAGAGGTACTCCCTGCTTAACAATCCTGACAGGAAAAAACAATTCAAGTGATTATAGAAAAGGCATTAGGTATAATTATGTTTTAATAGTGGAGGTAATAGTAGCAGCTGTAGTAGTAAAGTAATAGTATTAGAAGAAATAGCAGCATTAAGAGTATTAATAAGAGTGGTATTACATGCAAGAGTAGTATCACTGGTGGTGCTAGTGTCAATTCGTGTTAGTGATGGTTTTAGTTATAATAGTGCTACAGCAGCATAATATTATTATTAACACCAGCCTACACCAGCCATCCCCCACTGTATAGTTTTGGATTTCCACAGAAGATAGATGACTTATGGATCCTAACAATAATAAGTCTCCAAGTAATCATAACAACAGCAACATTGCCCAGACCACAAACCACTTAAATTCTTTTGTTGGGCAAATCAATTTAAAAATTACATCGATTCTTACACAATAGCTTCCATGGAAATCATCATAAAAATGAGAATAAGATGATAAAGAGCAGATGAAAATCAGACTTAATCAAGTTGTGAGCTGAGAATCTCAAATTCTTCTTCAGTTAATCAGTATTAATGTACAACACGTGACTTAGTTCACAGTCATTTGTGTTTCTTCCATCGTACATTAAACTATGTTTTCCTTCTAAACAATGCACTGCGCTTGGGAAACAATTGTTCTCTGCGCCTCAAGGTAAACTGTTTCAACTCTAATCCTTTATATTCTACTCTTAAGACTGATATGGCCCTAATATAGGAATACACTTGGCATGGGATAACACCTCAGCCTCTACTTTGCCTCACTGCCACAAATCCTTGATAGCCATTTTGTTCAATTGTGGTTTCGTTGCATTTAATCAAGGAGCACATCTGAGGAGTCTCTCCTAAACTGGCGCTATATAAATTATTAATAACCGTTACCCGTATATGCAGTGTCATATGGTAAAATCCAATGGTCAACCGTGTAGACTTCCTGAGGGGAGCTATATAAATGTTCAAATGAATGAATGAATGAGTGTGATAGGGGCCTAGAGTGGACAAAGGTAGCCCACTGTGGATCTCTGTATCAAGAACGGAAAAGAGTCCACATAGACGCAAACAATTCCATTCAGATTCATTAACTGACACACTTTCAGACATGTTGAAAAGATGTTTCATCGTCATAGTGTTTAGAGGTTTGCAAAGTAAAGAAGGCGCGATTAAACTGCAAGGAAGATCTAAGTAGGAGGTTGTAGAGAGGACTGAGTGAGACCAAGTGTGTTGTAAGACAACATCAAAACAGACAAAACAGGCGATAGACGGAAGAGTGAATGAACTCTGCGACAAATGAGACGGCTTCAATGATTCGAGACAACATGAAGTCAAAACAAATCTTTCTTTGACAAGTTGGAGGGCTTAGGCTTGATCCTACAGCCTGGAATGGGTTCAATGACCCGCTTTGTCAAATACCTATTGGTCAGTCCGATTCGTTCGTCACTATCCATAAGACTACTCTGTTCAACAGGTGTTGAGCTGGGAGCACTCCATAGTAGGCAATCTTGAAGGGACACTATATATAAACTGCTGTAATTATAATAATAATAGTAATAACAATAAGCATGCACATTGTGTGAATCTGGTCTGGGCCTCACCTTTATACCTGACGTTCTCCCAGTTGACGATTTCGACATGTCCACTGACTCTGTCCCCCTCGTGGAAGACCCCCTGGTCATTGTCGAAAATGATTTCGAATCTATCTACATGGCCCATGGCTGACTGAACTTCAACAGCCACAGATCAGAAGAAGGTATGAGAAGTCGTGCAAGAGTATACTTCCTCTTCAAGATATCCAACCAAGTCGTGATCGTTTTACCGCCGGCGGCTCACAGCAGAGTTGAAAGCGACGTGTGTCTGATGGTGAGATTTCAGTTGGCTGAATCCATTGTTGTGAAGGTCATTGTTATGCTTCTTGTAAGTGTCATCCCCTTGGCCTCTGAAAAACAGATCTTCTGCAGGAACTGACTGGCAAAAGACATCACGTGAAGTTTTGTTGATGATCAGAGGAAACCCTGAAATGAGACAGCACTGAAGGCATAATGTACGATGATGACTTGATTATGCATTGCAGCCTAAAAGACCTCACGACCCAAAACCTGGCCCTTGAAAAATACGTTAAATATAACTGAAATTATAAATTTAATTGAAGCACCAACAAGCAAATTTGTAGGCCTATCCATGGAAGTGTTATTTTTATTATAATTACTATTACTAGGAATATTTTTGTTAACTCAATGTAGATCTAATACACAGATTGTACTAAATTCAACTATGTAACTTAATCTGCTATTTGTCAGCTCGATTATGATTAAACGAACATTGAATTGAATTGACCTCAGAAGGCAAAAGATAATCATTATAATAATTTTTTTTTTATAATCTAATACAGTTCTAATCCTCATGAGGTAACCAGTATTATTATTATTATTATTATCATTTATTATAACCATTATTGCTGCTGTTCTTACCACTACAATTATAATATTAATTATTATTATTACTATTATTTTATTATTGCCAGACAATTTTTAATATCATACATGTACATCACATTGCGCACTGTATGTCATCAGCTTTATACCATCTGGATATCCAATTTTCACTTAAACTGACAACCAATTAACCAGTAGCCACAACTCACCATTGGACTTTTAAGTACATTAGAAATGTGTGTTAATATATAACTGATGCCAGCTGTTTCACTTGCGCCTATTTCAGCGAGGTTCTTCATAAGGTTCTATATGATGCGATTGGATTCATTATATCACAGAGATTTGAACATAAACTTCAATTTATACAATAAAACTGAATTTTGAGAATGTCCCCTTAAGAACAGACTATTTGTCAGTTATGAAGGGTCACCAATGCCAACCTCATGCAGACACCCTTGGCCCAACCAACAGATTCCCAACCAGAGTGGCAGACATATATACACATTAACTGACAGATCGACTGATTGGGGACTGGTGCCCTGGCCATGCCAATGCCTGAAATCATTACTGGCTTTTTTGAGTAATCTCCAGCAGATGATTGGATGTTATGAAACGGTCATTTTGTTAAAAGCCAATGCCGAGATAATGAGAAACAATCATTATGTATAATAATACTTAAATGATTCCTCTCAAAAGTATGACACACATTATACCAGAATTTGTGCTGCACAGAAAGGACCTGAAAGGCAATCATGAGTAGGAAGTGTTTGCTTATCCTTGGCATATGAGGTTGGATGGCCACTCCCCTCCCTCGCCATCTCCTCTTCCCACTGACAGCGTACGGTCAACGTACTCACCACGGCTGCATTGGCTATTGGCACAGATGGACGAGAAACCTCAAACCATCTTTCTGCCATGCCATGGATTTGAACTCTGACCTATTGATTGACAGTCCAGCAAAACAACCACTACACCATGAAGCAGCGGACTAGTGATAGATTATAAGAAGGAGGGTTTTCTTCTCTTTGAATAAGACTGTTTTATTAAGGCAAGTGTAACACATGCAAATTGTATAGTATATCATAAAGCATAACTGTGATTCCGCATAGCCCAGAGATGGCAAAATAACATTAAAAATATTTCTGCTCATTATCTTATTGTACATTTTGGCAAATGCTAATTCAATCACTGAACAATGAAGGCAGCTTTTCTTTGTTATACGAATGTTCTAATTGTTTCTTCCTGCCTCTCCATACTCTATGTGTCCACATGGGGCACCAAACTCGATTTTTGCTCTAAAATGAGATCCACGTGGGACCGATATGGGAGACGCCAATTTCCATTGTCAATAGGTATGAAATACATTGACAAAGCACAAATGCATTGCAGCCAAATTCTGAGGAAGACAAACACAGCAATATATTTCTTATACAATTCTCACACAGTACGCATCATCTCTCTTCTGTTTGAACTCAGCAGACTTTGACCTGGCACTGATTTGATTTCAAAGACTATCTGCAAATAAGATTACCCCTACACAGGCACTGTGTTATTCTGAGAATTTGATGATTTGCATTACATTAACTTATAGTAGGGTCTAAAATAATCAAGAATTGGATCAACCTGCAAAAAAGTACTAACATATTCGTAACTAAATGAGTTTCAGTTACTTTTACCGCAACGGTCTTGTGTACACAGTAATTTAAATAGTATTGTTGAACAACGATGCCCCAAGATAATTGTGAACTCTGTAAGACTCTGCACACGGTCTTGTGTCTCAATTTTAACTTCTCTTTGTGGGGAAATATTAACACGATATTCATCAATCTCTTGTAACATAAAATACAAAAATACAGCGCTTGATAAATTATGCACGGTAGCGTACCTTGTATGTGTTTACACTTGACCTGACAGTGGAGAAAATCGCAGTCAAAACAGGGTTTCTCACAGGAAATCACTCGAATAATACCTAACGGACATCCCGTCCATAGACCGTCTTACGTTTACCCAATTTTCGGTATCATTTTTCCTTCACATTTATTCGCCTCGCGCACAACAAAGACCATAAAATCGAAATATTAACGTATTCTCGTGAACCATGATGTATATCGCCATAACGGGTCGGGTCACAGCCTCTTTGGCCAAAATATGCCAGGTCACAGCACAGCTGCAGCAGCCACCATAGACAATATATTACGATAGACCTACATGGTGACATAACTGCTGCTCATGATCTATAGCTATGTATAATGGGTGTGGTAAGAAGCAGCATCAAATTATTATCAAAGAGTAGAAATTAAACTTGATGTTCTAAGCGTCTAAGCAGTTGAAGCCTCATGAAGTACAGGACATAATATGATTCTTTTACCCAGTGCGATTACCTTTTTGCATCTCACCTAGAACCAGGAATTATGGGAATTCGAGGAAAAATGTTGTATGATGGGAACAACACTGAATGTTTATATAGCGCTTTATCTCCATCTTTTTAGCGAAGCATTACTGTTGCGCTTTATTTTTTGATTTTACGTTTGACAGAAATGTAGTATGCATCTTAACTAACGACTAACCCAGTGAAGGAAGAATGCTGCGTGAACGCTGTGGTGAACGTCACAAACCACAATTCGAGGAAATTTTGAATTATTAGAACTTCAAAATGTATAAACCTAGAAATGTGACTGCTGGTCGTTTTTAGTTTGCGTGAACAAGACTAAACAGCATAGATGTTTTAATCAGGGCTGCAAACATGTTGGTTTTTTGGTTATTTGGTTTTTACAACAACAAAAAATGGCAAGTTTTTTGTTTTTTTTAAATATATTCATTTAATTTACTACTCTTACTATTATATTACTAATTATGTACGTGTTATTCAGTCGGAAATCAAGCTAAATAATTATATAAACAAGTTGGAGCTCTTTTTCATGCTGTGTTTGATGCTACTTATAAAAAAAATTGTTGTTAAAAGATCCAAAGGAAAACTAAAAACCAAATAAAATCAAAAAACTTTTGATCATAAAAAAATCTTGGTTTTTTGGCACCCCAAGTTTTAATCGTACTGTACAGAGATCGTTAAAACCATACTTTAAGCGTGAAAAATTGATTTAAACGTAAACAAATAGGCCCGTAGTTTATTTATATCCATTTTATAAATTTAATTATATTGTGATGTGTGCGAACTAATATAGTGCCTACATGACGTAGTACACGTCAAATTCTAGTTTAATTATTTGTGACTCTGAAACAATACATCAACGCCATAATGGCGAATTAATCCTATCATACGTCCTTATTGTCTGCAAACATTCATCTTCGTCGGTTTCATCACAAGATCAATATTTCAAAAATGCTATGATACATATATAATCAGCGGCTATAGGGCTCAATCCAGGAGCTTCGCATACGTGGGTCCCACCAGCTGGAACAGCCTCCTCCTTCCTCTTCGGAAGGAGCTGCTCTCTCTCCCCTGCTGCCATTCGGAAGCGCCTGAAGACTTTCCTTTTCTATGTTTAGCTTTGTTTAGTTTTGTGTTGAGTGGTGAACGACTATGATTCGAGTGGCGCTATAAGAGTGCTCCATTACATTACACACACACACACACACACACACACACATATATATATATATATATATATGACCTTTGAGCAAACCCCTTCATGCACATTGGCATAAAGAGCTCAATCAATTTGATTGTATGACAAATGTATTTAATGAAACCACTGAGTGTCGGAGTTGTAGACGTGTTTAATGGTTTGGATTGTAGAACTCTTTTCACTGGACACAATCACAGCTAGCTAGGAGAGATGGTCAAGTAAATCTTCCCAGTTAAATTTCAGTGGCTCTAACACATTCTACATGTCTTTTGACTACCTAAAACCTTTTTTGTATTATACAATTGACCAAATTTCGTAATATTGTATCTGATTATATATTTATAAAGTGCTTTTCACATCACATCACAAACCCTTCGGAAGCGTTCTCATAGCAAGGTATCCCCAGAGCAAAAGGTTTTGAGGTGAGAGAAAGACATAGAGATGTCATGAGAGAAAATGATAGAATGAAGAAAACCGGAAGTATATTCAATTCAGAAGGACCAATGCACACAAAGGATCTGGATTCAGCCATTGCGGTCCAAACATGAGAAGGGAAAAGATAAGCCGGTAAGAAAATTTGAGAGAATAAGACAAAGTGGATAGAAATGGGATGGGAAATTTGGTAATGAAGATATTTTAGAGTAGGACCAAGATGACAATATAACATAGAATGAACTAAATGTTGGTCATGGGTCAGTCAGAGAGTTCAGTCAGTGACAGGACAAAACTGAACTTTCGAACAAAACCATCTATTTTTAATTTCACAATATTTAAAACATTTGTGGGTGACTTCATGCAGTCGATAATGGCACCCTATCAAAACAAGTCTTTCATAATAATTATATGTAACACATAGAACAAAAACATTCCCTCAAAGAGGAGAAAAACTGAGGCATATCTTGAACAATCTATTGTTTAACTTACTAATACCGTGAAACTACAGTCGGTGACAAAGCATTGAATAATAAAAAACAATACTACACGCTCAGTTTATTCCTACGTTTCACATCAACAGTTCTGTCATGTAGGTTAGAGCTGTACCGATTGATCGGCAGTACTCATAATCGGCGCAGATTATAGAGATAATGGCGGTATCAGATATCGGTACAATAATCGGCGCCGATAATAAAAAAATTTATTTAAATTTTTTTTCTGTCTTTAAGAGCAATATTATGACAGCAACATCATTGGGTGTAAAGCACAGCATTCCGTTCCATTCCCATAGCATGTGAGGTCAGACCACCAAAGCAGTAGGCATTGTGTTATTATAAAACATGAGAAAGCTGTTGTGCTAAGTGAGTCTGCTTAATTACCCTGAGCACAGTTGTCATCTCTACTGGCCAGTATTTTAGGCCAAAGTGCAGATTGTAAAAGTGGATTTGGCGTCCAGTTACATAGATAGGCCTATGTCTTTTCTTTCCTCCGTCATGCAAGGTCGACGGCGGGCGGTGTGCCTAATCTGTATTGCCCACCTTGGATTAGTCCCTGACTACATGTATACGTTTCCTATGGAGCAAGTGTTTTGCTTGTATCACAACAATAGGCAGTAGCAGAAGATCTATCTTTTAGAACCAGTCATCTTGGGAAACACAATGAAATAATCGGTAAAATAATCGGCTACATATTGGTATCGGCAATGAAATAATCGGAAATAATCGGTATCGGCAAAAATGGATATCGGTACAGCTCTAATGTAGGTCAGCTATTTGTAGCAGATTTGGAAATTCTGCAACAAGGATCAGTTGTGGAAGATTCCCACCAAAGTTTCTCAAGTAAGTTGTAATTACACTGAAATATGCAAATCTGAGATCGCAAGTAGTTTTCGAGTTTAAATGGCAGTAAACAAGTACGACTTAAACTGTCAGAAGGTGAAGTGAAACTCTTGAAAATACTCCAAGAGGCCATCTTGAGGCATTTTTCAAGCCGTGGGATGTGGGCAGATGACACTCCTAGGTCACCTAATCATCCAACTAAGAGTTTAGGCTCACTAAAAACCGAATCTCATAGGAATCAAAGTTAGCAGCAGAAAACATTTATCTTTTTGGCAGGGATTGAACCAACAGCCTCTGTGTTGATCAGCCATCACAATAAAACATGGAGACTGTTTTACACCTCCACATAGCCCAAGAAACAAATTCACAGAGCAACACACGTGCCTTGCAACACATACTACTGAGGTGAACTAATCAAAGCCTTCACACAGATGATCACTGTGCAGGGACCTTGAGCAAGCCCTTGATCCTGTTCAACAGCTCAGCATCATCAATATTCTGCCATGTGGTCACATGTGCACTTCCAAACTCTTCAAGGAGAGCAATATCATATAATTTATAAATAATCCTGCCAAAAAAACACCTAATGTAGCAGTTCCCACTGTCGAGGCACCCGTGCTCTTCCATGTTTAAGATACTGATGCTGAAGTAGATTTTTCCGCTCATAATACGATTTTCCACAGCCCGCATACTCGCAGCAGTGCTGCTTTTCGGCTGAGTCGACCGGACGACGCATGTACCTCCACAGTTCCATTGACTGAGCACGAGTGGTCGAAGTACCATCAGGAAACGAGGTCGAGTCTTCCGAGTCGCCAGTCTGAAAGGAAAACAGGGCAACCCTTAGGCTTTCAAACAAAGACAGTAATGACAGTATCATTACATACAGTTTAATCACTGTGGCACACAATCAGTTGAAAGTAATCTTAATCATAACAACACAATGTCCACAGTATATAGCCAGATATCTGTTTTTGGATTATATCAAGGTCATGTGTAAATGACATTTTGTAGGGCACAGGCTGCACATCATCACCCAGAGGTTAAGGTATCCAACCAGTATCTTCTGCCTTCTTGGACAGCTGGACATCATTGGTTATGGCACTGCCATAGTACCAGTCCCAAGCTTGAATAAAGGAGGAGGGCTACACTAATGATTTTTTTCACACAATGTCGTTAAAATGAAACAACTAAAACGCAGAATTGTCATGGGATAATGTGCACTCCTTGTAACCTTGTCCAAGTCATGGTCTGACTATCGATGCTTCTCTAATGCTCAAACCCTTTTGATTCTTGTTAGAAGCATCTCATTAACTCACTGGATATCTAATGTCTGGATATCTTACGGTACTTCGCGTGGCAACTGACAAACCATGCCTCAGACTCGCTATTTGCGTGCATGATAACAAATACTAATAGTGTAACAGACTCTGATTCAAGGACCAATTAGCAACCATGAAATCTTACACAGATTCAAGGAAAACTGACTGCAACACATGCAAAGGTCATGTATGAAGTATTAACAACCTCTTATAAACGAACTTATACAAACACTATATACCGGGGTAAGTTTAATTCCACAATATTTCAGATAAACAACTGCGCTCATCCCTGTTGTAAAGAATCTGACATTAACTTCTTGCAACAATTTTTAATGTTGATAAAACTATCTGATTTAGAAGTGGTCTATATCTTTTAAACAGAAGGAGCAATTTGTTATAGGAAATATAACACATATTATAGGAAACTAAACACATACAGCATAATGGAAGTATGTTAGTAACTTACATTTCAAAATACTGAGCATTGGTTACTTGTAGATTAAGTGGAGCACTGATAATTATTTTACCACTGAACATTACAGACAAACAACATCTCAAAACAACAATAAATCCTACTCTACACAATTTCTTGAATATTAGTAATAAAAAGAAAAAATTGACTACAGCAAGACAGAACAAGGAAAAATACAAAAGCGACACAAAGTTGAAGACAACACAAACACTTCTCACTAAATATATCAGTGGTTTACAGTTTGCAGACATACAGAAAGAGTGAGGAATTGGCACTGCCTTGATTGGTCTGTAGTCAAGGATAGAGGCTACCATGCTTTTCCCGCTGATGACGATACAAGTTGTACTTTTGGTAAAATGTTTTGCCGCAGTGGGCGTACTGGCAGACGTAGGTTTTCTCGGACGAGTAGCGCGTGCGACGTGGAACAACGCCAGGCAATGAAATCTTGTGCGATGCATCGAGTCGAGGCACGAAGTGGAAAAACTGCAAACATACAACAGGATCATCGGAGATCAGAAGGGAAATTGTCCAAACTGTTTGCATCTGAGTAAATGCTTTTGCTCAGGGTCATCTATACTGTTGTAGACAGCTGTGCAGAGTTGAAAGGTTGCAGTGATAAGGCTGTGCAAATTGCATCCAGTTACACTGGTCAGAGTGAAATGCGTGGACACAAATGGATAAAAGATACTGGACTAGTTTGCACTGACTGGAAAAGATTATATGAAATGCAGGACAAGATGGAGGTCAGTCATTTGGTTAAACCAGGATAACTCGTTGATATAAAAGTTGCTCTTTCGTGCGGTAATGTCTGTCATTTCTGATACTGGACAAACGTGGAATAGTGGCATATTTCAAGTTTCGGACAAAGCAGCCACTTTGGCAGTGGGTGTAACCAGGGTCGTACCGAGGCATGTTCCAGCGGTGCCATGGCACAGGGTGCAAATATAGAAGGGGCGCAAATTTCATGATGGAATAACTTTAATTCATTCTTTCTAGCTTCAGATTAATGCTATGCACAGGGCACAATTTTAGCTTGGTACAGCCCTGGATGTAACTTGGCAATATGTGGTTAGGCAGTGAAATGAGGCTGAGAACAACGACAGAACATCGCAGTCAAACAAATAATTCTAACATTTGGAGTTTTCAAGCGCCATAGCAGATAATCGTTAATGAGAAGACATCAATAGAGATCAAAGCAACAGATCAAGTATGCAGCTGTTAAGATATTTTACATTAAACAATTCACTATCCATGTGTTCAGAAAGCAGACAAAAGGAACAGTGGCAATGCTCTGACAAAAGTGAAAGATGTCAGATAATGATCAAGGAATGCACATTTTTTTAAATTAACAACCTGAGAAAAATTCCAAAGAGCAGTGATCACCGAATCAACAGCAGTTAAAGAAGTAATAATGTGACGTTTAATTTGTCTTCAATTGGATGTAAAGCAAGAAGAACTACAGATCATCGATGAGTTTGGTTCGATATCTGTCTTGTCCTGCTTTCCAAAGATTGTGGAGAAACATGATTGGCAACATAAGAAATACAAGGACGAAACCGAGAATTACATAGACATAGAATACAGTGGAAGACAGTGAGATTTACAGAGCAGAGTATGCATTTTAAGAATAGCCAACATCAGTGTTTTCTTCTATCACACAAATACAGGTAACAGAATATTTTAACAACAGGCTGGCATACTGCTTTCATAAGAATAACTAACTGCACTGGTCATCATCCCTAAACCTTGACCCAAAAAAATTACTTGGGCAATTCTTGTTTGCTGCGTCCTAGACAGAATCAACGTCGCCACTACTCTTGCTGACATTGTGACTCTTCTAAAAGCTTCCTGTGGCCTACATCATCATCCAATCAAACATCATCTGTCTACCTCCCTTTATTTTCATTTGATGACCATTCTTTGTCAAGAGCCCATTGAATTCAAACAAATTAACAACATTAGTATCAGCTTGTGTATGATCCATTTTCTTTGCCTCTTTCCCATTTTATGTATCATGGGCTAATGGTTGGTTCTTTCTTCCCCAATCCTTTCCCTCCAGCCTTGTGACTTTTCAGCTCCTTTATGTACAGCCACTCTTACTTCCTCTCTCAGGTCCAATGTCTTCCCCTCTCCCTCATGTCTCCTCCTCTCCTGCATTCCCTGATTATCATAAAAATTATGTAGTTTTCCATCCTTACTTCAGCACAGTTCCACTGCATACCCCTCCATAACATTTTCATTTGTTTCACTTAAGATCCAACCTGGTTTGTTTTAGACCTCTATTTTTCCTCCTTTCCCTGATCCCTGGTTTCATGGATAGATGCTTCGCATTTCTGTACACCTCGTCGTATCTTCCTTGTTGCTGCAAGCCTTCAAACTCATTAAATTTTTCGTCCCACTATTTCTTCTTTGCCTCTTCTCAGTTTGCTTTCTAATTTTCTATATTCCTGCATTTTTGCTGTTTCCATTTTCCTCTATACTTTGACACATGCTGGCTAAACTTAGAAATCAATTTGAGTCAAAAAGTTCATCATGCAGTACACGAAACATACGTCATGTTTTTAAAGTAGAAATGATGCATTCAAAACGATGGTCATTATACAAAACGAGCAGCTGCAATGACACCATAATTGATATAGTAATACATAAATAAACAAACAAAAATTATTTAATTTATACAGATCAGCAACATATTATCAATTAATACATCAAAAGTACATAGAAAGACAATGTGACGAACACATGCCACACCATCACATTAACATGTCATATCTAAAACTCAGATTCATGTAAACAATTAAATATTATAGGCCCGTTCAAAATTAATTTCAAAACAAAAGCAAGACTTTCCAATTTTTTTATAAAGCATCAAATCCACTTGTAAGTAAGTTGTTTAGTTAGTTAAACGCATTTAGACCAAGAGTTTCTAACACCCAGAAATGAGAATGGACGTCATTCAGCACTTCTTGAAAAAATTGATATTCCACTTCCATTTTCTTAGTAATTAACCAACATTTATTATATAGCTATAAAGCATGCACTTCCAACTGTCAATGAGGCTAAGTCTAGAGTTCTAACAAGCACCAAATTGTAATAAGGTCAAGGTATAAAATATGTATGAAACAAAATTAAACAATAATATTAAGTTAAACTACATAAACAATGAATTCCTTAAATAAAAAAAATTTTTATATGGCAATCATGCTTTTGCAAACACAGTTCAAATATCATCCATACATATTTTCCAGAATTTGGGCAGCACTGTGAATGGGACAATCTGCCATAGGCTATCCAGAATTTAGGTCAATGAGATTACTCTGGTCAAATGTAGATATTCTTTGTAAACGAATTTGGTGCCTTTTAAACAAATATTTTCCCATAAAAGTCCCTTATTCTTTAGATTGGCCATTGTGGATCTTTCAATAAAACAGTAAACTCTTACCATGCAGTGAGAGTGTAAAGTAATGAAACGCATCTTAGAAGTCGCACCACCAGTCCCCAATGTCACTGATTATACAATATAAATTGTCTAAGGTACAATTACATTACAATACGGTTCAGCTAGACATACTTATTTCTTCACGTGAGTTTTCAATACTCACAGCAGGTGTCGGAAAGCAGTCGGTCCTGCTCTGCTGCGGAATGGAGGCCCACGAAACATCTGTAATGTTGGCAGCACTGAACCGCTGAGCCCCACCAGTGGGATCGTTCAAACACTGACCCTCAGTCCACAGGTTATCACTCATTGCAGCATTGTACAGCTGTTGAACAGGCGTCTCGTTTGGCATTCCAAACATTGAAGGACCCGAGGCGTCAAACTCCTGCCCATCATCCGGCAACTCGGTTTTCGCTCCGATACCCGATTCCCGATTTCTGAGTTCGGATGTGCTAGCGGGGTCACTCAGAGGAGTTCTACTCGATGTTCTGTCTCTGGTAGCAGTGTCTGAGGTATTGTATCGAGGCTTCTCGTTCGAATTCGGACTTCTGCCGCACAGACGTTGACGCTTCGGAGGGACGGTCTTTTCAACGACGATCAAATCTTCGTCATCAGGCTCCTGCTTAATCGGGACCGATGAAGTCGCGTCGTACGAGTGATTGGAGTCGGACGAATGCTTCCCGACTTCCGCGGTCGATTCTGAACGTGAGATCTCCCGTCTGCTCCTGGAAAGGGCATCTTCGACGGTCGGTGAGGCTTCCGGCTCAAATTCTTCTGTGGAAATGGTGGATCTGTTTGGAAACTGCCTTCTTTTTCGCATACGGCGATTTGGCGAACCATTTGATAATGTGCGTTCTCGTGAAGCCGACGCTTCATTAGTGTTCTGTACTGACTCTTCATTGGTTTGACAGGCTGCGCTTTTCTCTTCTAGCGTCTCATTTAAATGCACGATGAAAACCTCGTCGTCATCCAACGTGACCCCAAGCAAGCCCTGAACCCTGAGTTGCTTCTTAAAATGAAGACCGTTCTTACATAGTAGAGTTATTGTTTCCGTGAGCAGTGTTCGCACACGTTCCTGATCTGGCTTCATTCTCAACCACTGCCAAAATATTCAATTGACTAAAATTCAACTTTTTTAGGATTTAATTCACTTCCTATCCAAATGTCATGCTTCCCCAACATTCCAACTCCAGTTGAATTGGTGTATCTGTGTAAAAAATGTTCAACGGTGTTTTTAAATATAATCGACAGTCCATAGCAGCTAGTTCTAGGTCAAGATTCTAAGGGGTCAGACAGACAGTTCGATAAATAAGGTGGAAGGTATTTAGAATTGAAACAATGAAGGAGGTAGTCTTATCTTAGTGTTTTAATCTTCATTTTGGCACTCCCTTTAATTGGCGCCTAACATTATACATGTCATTTTGTCACGAGTTTTATGTCGCCCTTTATGGGCCCTTAACGATCATGGATCAGTGAGGCTGGGGGCGCCAAAATCAGGCTTAACGACCTGTTTATAAGGAGGATATTTTGGGGTGTGCCAAAATTAAATCTTACTAACTTAGTTCTGATAAAATAGTTTTGACATAAAAATTAAAAAATATCAATAGTTTTAATCCTTATTTGGTGTCCCCTCAAAGTGGCGCCTGGGAACACATGTCCCCGACCTCTGCCCCCATAGCAATGCCTCTGCTAAGTCATTGAGCAATTCTCCCATCAATTTGCTCGATAATTAATGATGTCCTGCTCCTGGCTTCGAGTGGCACTTAAGAAATTTGGAGTTCACGATTATGATCACGATTAGACACAAACTTATTAGCACCTACTGGAGAATGTAGGCCAATAATTATTGTTATGGAAGGCATCTAATGAATTGGTCACTGAAATCAACATGTTTTATTCATTTTCTCATTTTAAACGGGTTCCTTGAAAAACTAAGCCCGGGGCGATAAGGAGACTAAAACTTCGGCACTGGATGTTATTTCTACAGTCAAATAATTGGAACATTAAATGGCATCTTCTACATGTTTGATCGTATAAACACCAATCCGGGACTTCGCATTGTCCAGGAATGGACCTGCCTGGGACGCCGGACATTTTGATCACTTCCTGGACTGTCCCGGCCAATTCGGAACATGTGGTCACCCTACAGAACAGGCATCCATCTGGCGAAATACTATCTTCACGAACTCATCCCATCATCCTCACTATGAAGATGACAGACATGGAAAAATATACTTAATCGATCTCACATTAATAGAAAAAACAACGAAGTAAGATGATTCAAACTAGATTTTACACAATCTTCACGTACCGTAACAATTATAATTTAAAATAAAACAAAATTTATTAACGCTCTTATTCCAAAATCTTTACTATAGCAAAAAGTACGAATGTTAAAGATACACCATATATCTATCATGCGCCATGGCACGAAGCTATGGCTTGGTTTTCTTAGCCTCGTCATATAAGCAAAGATGGTAGAGTCGTAATCTAGGGCTCTAGGCTACACCTCCAATATATTTGATAAGGACGGTTGGTCATTTGGCTTTCAACGTGAAGTGTGCAATCACTGTGACCAGCTCAGATTAGTTAGACTATTACTATACCAAATTTATGTATAATATACTGAGACCATAATATGTTCCACTTTAAGTACATGAAGGATAATATTGCACTTGAGCAGGACCCGATCAATATGATCGTATAAGTAAACCACGTCTGGTTAAGCCTAACATTAAAGGCCTAGGCCTACATGTCATTTTCTCATGAATGCCTTTATGATCACTGTCAGTGGAGGGCGGGGCGCAAAAAATCAGGCTTGGCGACCTGTTCGTAATGAGGATATTTTGAGGCGCCAAAATTAAATCTTACTAACTTAGTTCGAATAAATTATTTTGCATCAAAATAAAAAATATCAACAGTTTTAATCTTCATTTTGGCGCCCCATTTAATTGGCGCCTAACATTATAGATGTCATGTTGTCATGAGTAGGCCCTATTATATCGCCCTCTATGGGCCCTTAATGATCACAGATCAGTAAGGCCAGAGGGCGCCAAATTCAGACTTCACGACCTGTTTGTAATGAGGATATATTGGGGTGAGCCAAAATTAAATCTTTCTAACTTAGTTCTGATAAATTAGTTTTGCATAAAAATCAAAAAATATTAATAGTTTTAGTCCTCAAAGTGGCGCCCGAGGACACATATGTCCCCCTCGCTCCCTCCATAGCTATGCTTCTGCTAAGTCGTTGAGCAATTCTCCCGTCAATTTTGACCGATTAATAATTATTATTCAAGGATGAATAATAGATTGAACGTAGTTAATGGCGTACACTTACATTGATGAGAATGTAATAAAACATTCCTAATAATATTATTCATCATCATCACCACCACCCCAACCATCATTATCACTGTTCTTCATGCTCCTCTGTTTTGGGTTAGTTTTAATAAGTTATGTATATCGGTTCCGCACCAGTCTTCCAGTCTTCAATGTTATCTAGCCATTTTCTGCAAGGTCTTCCTCTTCTACCCGTTCCCTCCATAATTCCTTCCATTCTACAAATGTGTCCAAATATTCCCAATTTTCGTTTGATTATGGCTTGCATCATATTCTCCTTCATGTTTGTTATTTTTGTGTCCAGCTTAATTGCAATATTATCTTTCTGTAACAATACATTTAAAACACTTACGATAATTATTATTTAAAATAATCAACTTCTCCCTATTTCTCAATGAGATCTTTCCCTATTTCTTGGATGGAACAGTTGCTCCAAGGTGTCTATGGGGTAGAAGTCTCTGCCCGCAGGACTTCCTTCTTGTTCCTTTCTCTCAGACCTCTATGATGCGCAGTATCGTATCCTTTCGGTCGTGGACCCGATTGTCTGGAATTGCCTCCCATTGGCTCTTCCGCTCTTGTCTAAGAGCTCTCTACGCCATTTCGACTCAATTCTGGAATCTGTCTGATTTCCGCAATATCAAGTTTGATTGATTGATTGATTGATATTTAAGCAATGATCAAGATTTCTGTACTGTGCCATTTGAAAGACTTTGTCAGTAGATGGACAGATTCCTCATCTGGAAACTCTTGATTGTAATTTAAGCTAAGAGTCAACGTCAGGTACAATGACTGTGCTGTATAGGCAAAAAAAACTTATGCGAGCATAACATCACTTGAACGAACACTAATGGAGCAATGACCGAGGACAATGGAGATATTTATTCTTACCCATCGCCGACAGATTTCTTGTGTCAGGAACTAATAAGAATTATGATGAAATTTCGCACATCCAAAGAGCCACTAGAAAGCTAAGAGCAACAGCTTATTCACTAGTGCTTCGAAGAGCTAGAGATATCAAGTGTAGACCTGCGCATCTACATCCTGAGGTCCCGTTGATATGAAAAAACAAGTGAGAAGAGGCTGCTGAGACGGGCTTCGTGTGCATTCAGAACACTCGGAAGGTATGGTATCAGACGAGTGAGGGTAGACATTCCTGAAGAGGTGAGACTTCAGTTTTAAGTTGAAGGCATGTGCACGGGTGATAGATCGAGAAGCCCTAGGCAGAGAATGATGGTGTAGTGGCGTTGGCATAAGGACTACGATTGCATTCCTTATCATAAATACAGTGGGATTGTTTTCCGCGATGGATTCGCCTATCTGTGGCTGAGGGCCGTTTCTTTAAATTGGCAGTTGGGCAGAATCAACTATCATAATGGAATGAAAGATGGGAACAAGGAAACAAACAGACATATGGAGACGGATATAATATCAGAATATACTATTTTGCAGACATATATGCAAGCCCCTATTATTTGCACGATGATGATGATGATGACGATGATATGATGAACATAGCCTACCATTAATAATAATAATAATATTAATCATTATTATAATAATTTAGAAGAAGAAATTCCGAGTAACATTATATAGTGAACGCGGCATATAATTAATTTGTTTATTTATTTAATCACTTATTAATTCAATCATTTATTCATATATCTCATCATTATTTGCATATCTTCATCAGTCATTAGAACTGCATGCATGGTTTAAATCGAATCGTTTTTTCTAAAGGTCAGAGTTTCTTCGGCGCACCGTGTAATTAGCCTAATGTTGATTTGGTGGGCCCTGCAGCGTCGATGGGTTTAACGTCTAACTGAGCCTATACTTTGCGAAGCCGAATTAAAGCGATGCCGTAACGTAGTATGCGTTGGACGCGTATCCACGGCTCGACCTGCGATGAATGAGACGAATTAAGAAGTCGTACGAAAAACGCGTCCGGTGTTTTAAGGCATCACCAAGGTTACTCGAAGATGGGTTGTGTGATCAGCATGCCATGGGCGCAGAAGAAGACAACTATAGGCCTACGGTTGGGCGTGGTAGTCATTTGGCTTCGAAACACTCCAAATAAAACGGTTGCTATGTAGGATCCTGAGCATGTCCTTTAATCACAATTGCTCAGCGCCATCGAATGATTCTTGGTTATCACTATATAGCGTCGCTTAATTAATACATGAGAACATGTCATGTCATGACGCCGACGTCGCATCGCGACGGTTGACTACATGAATGGATCTTCGTGAGAGACTAGCCCAGCGTCGTCTATCATGTACGGCGGTGATCAGACAACAACAACAACTGTAAAATGAAAATAACAACAATTATCATGATTATGATCATCATGCTGATTATTATATATAGGTATATTAGCTGTTAACCCGTGAAGAATCACTGGTCGGACAATATTTGAGCTGTACGATTCAATCTGAACAGGCGCTCTTCTAGTTGTTAGCCCTTGAAAAATCATAGGTAGTACCTAATTTTTAAGGGGTAACTCCACCTCGCAGTTTAACGTTAAACCAGGGCCGCCCATTTAATGAGTATGCATGCCAATCATATCGAACCTCCAGAATTTTATCGCACAGACCCAGCTGCCAAACCAGCTGGGACTGTGGCCGTCGATTAAGTAGTCTCTTATGGAACAATGAATTATTAGCTGTGTGCATCTCTTTCAATGGACGCACTATCCGAGGTAAAGACGTAGTTCATTTGCATTTCAATTATAATATGGGTCGCAAAGAACAGATATATACATACAGGCACAAACACTGACAGTACTAGCTACGATTGCCTGCAGATGATTTCGTAACTGGGCTTCGGCTTGTTTTCACGATTCCTTCTACCTGGCACTGATTTGAATTGAAGCCGAGGACTTCGTTACACTGCCATTGGCCCAGTGGGCTTTTGGTTCTCTGGTTCCAACACAACTAAGCCATGTCCTTTCACGTGCGAGACAATAATTTAGCTTACCGTGAAAGTGTCCTGATGGTTTATTCCAGCCCTCATTATTTTGGATTGCGTTAGAAGCTGTTTCTTACACGACTGTGCAAATTAGTAAGCTGAACATTAGTTTGGGGATTTAGTTTTGGAATACATGTTGTGTTCATGTAGATCATTGTTTTAAGTAGGCCTTTATGTTAGTAAATACTTGCAAGGACAAGACAGTAACATGACAGCTAAAATGATAGACAGTGATGGAACATCACATGTTGATGCCAATAACAGAACTGTGAGGAAAAGACTGTCAAGTGGAAGCATCAAAACATATGCGTATGCTCCTTTGACTCAAACATGCATCAACTTCTATTGTGAAGACGAAAACGAGAAGCTGCAATTTGAGACGAGATGTAGCGAGCTGCAAAGACATTTTGGATTGAGGACAATCCATGAATCAATCAAAAAGGTTCTTGTGGAATATAACACTGGAAGTCCGGTCGAGCTTTCGGTCTCTGCCGCCCCTCCATTTTTATTGTCTGATCCAGTCTCTTCTACCGATTTAGCCTCAGTAACCACTTCAGTCTTTGAAGAAACAGGATCGGAACTGGAAAAACAAATGCCAGTTCCAATTCCTGGCTTCTTGGTCCAGGTCCAATGGTTTCTTTGAAATCAGAGCGCCCCAGTTTTATTGGAGAGTGCAACAGCATTGTTAGTCTATGCGATTTGTTCTATGAACATTCCATCCGCTGCAACCAACAACTTACCATAAAAAACATGTCTCATATAGGTCATGTACTTTGTGCTGATTTCATTAGCAGCCTGAAACATGAATTCAAGTGGGCTTCATCTAAGCACATCGACGTAGAGCAAAATGAATTCTCTTTGAATCACCGAGTTATGTTGGCGTATCTGTGTGGCGGACAGGCCACAAGGCTTGGATTAAAGAATTTGTTCGTAATTAATCGGCTCGCCATAGCGCTTAATTTACGTACATTTTCTTACAGTGTTGGTATTGGAGGGAAGACCGATCGGCGGTTTGTAGTTCTGTGCATAGCGTGCAGACGCATGAATCGGGTTGAGTATAGCCTGACATGCGGTGCGTCGCTTATATTGTAGAGTGGTGACGACTGCTCTGCATATACGGTGCATTGAATTTCTTGGTTAGCGATTAATACCGCACACCCGTGTGGTCGGTGAGCGTTCGTTCAAAGCTTGGTTCACGGCAAGTTGCGAGAAAATATAGTTGCGGACGAGAGGGCGTCCAAAAACTAGTCCGAGCTACAGCCGAGCGTCTGGTGTTGAGACCGACTCTGCCGATCTGATAGGGCTGGGGCCCCACCCCGTTATCGATCGCGAGAAAGTCTGCAGCCGATCGTGAGGTTGCTTCCTCAGGAAGGTCCGACAGTGAAATAAATAAATCACAGGTCTGTGTAAAGACCGGGTAAAGCCCAGGTTAGCCGTTCGCATATACCAAGAGAGGCCTCGGCGGCCGACAGTGAGACAGACTGGGTGAGTCCCAGAAGGGACCGACCGCATATACCGAGAGAGGCCTCGGCGGCCGACAGTGAGACAGACTGGGTGAGTCCCAGAAGGGACCGACCGCATATACCGAGAGAGGCCTCGGCGGCCGACAGTGAGACAGACTGGGTGAGTCCCAGAAGGGACCGACCGCATATACCGAGAGAGGCCTCGGCGGCCGACAGTGAGACAGACTGGGTGAGTCCCGGAAGGGACTGACCGCATATACCGAGAGAGGCATCGGCGGCCGACAGATATATAGACTGGGACAAATCCCCGACCGCGCAGACCGTGAGAAAGTTTTGGTAACCAAGAAATATAAATGTTGGCTACCTAGAACGGTCATAGTTAATCCTCGCGTTTTCCAGCAGGTTGTCGGATACGCAAAAGTTCCGGGTGGCCGAGACCGAGAAAATTAGGGTGGCCGCTAGAAATACAAGCCGGCTAGATTCCCGTAATAGCAACCGTACAGACCGAAAGAGAGGCCGGTAATACGTTCGATAAATACGGGGAAAGTTTCCCATTGAATACGTTCGATAAATACGGGGAAAGTTTCCCATTGAATACGTTCGATAAATACGGGGAACGTTTCCCATTGAATACGTTCGATAAATACAGGGAAAGTTTCCCATTGAATACGTTCGATAAATACGGGGAAAGTTTCCCATTGAATACGTTCGATAAATACAGGGAAAGTTTCCCATTGAATACGTTCGATAAATACGGGGAAAGTTTCCCATTGAATACGTTCGATAAATACGGGGAGGGTGACCCCCTTGGTGCTTACGACGATTACAAGAAACGGTCGTGACTGGTGCCGAAGACCTCAATAATTGCGGCTGTTGCCTCATCTTCTTTTCCCCTGTAATATATATACTTGGCTACCTAACGTGGTCATACTTACTCCCTGTAATATATATACTTGGCTACCTAACGTGGTCATACTTACTCCCGCGGTCTTCCGTGGTTTCTTTATTTACGTGTCTAATCGCAATACCTTTACTCGCGCGTCTGATTCGAAATATCTTTATTCGCGGTCTTACGGTCTTTCGACAAATATTCTTGTTGGCAACCTAACGTGGTCATACTTACTCCCGCGGTCTTCCGTGGTTTCTTGACTTGCGTGTCTGATCGCAACAATATCTTTACTCGCGGTTTCCCCGCGATATCTTTACTTGTGTGTCTGAACGCAGTATCTTTAATTGCGGTTTTCCCGCGATATCTCTTCTTGATTGTATTACGGTTTTTCGATAAATATTCTTCTTGGCTACCTAACGTGGTCATAGATACTCCCCGGGTTTTCCCGAAGTCTCAGTATATGTTACGGTGTTGGTGGATAACTGCAAAACGCAGAGGACGGTAAATCGTGGTGCATGATAATTTACACGTGTGAGGCCGGTATGCCACACACGGACATGGAGCGAGAGGTACATGAAGAGTGGAAGGTGCGATTTCCGGTGGATAAGTGTCTGGGAAAAGGCGACGTTAAGATCAGTGGCCAGCATTGCCTACGGCAAAGTGACGAAGGGACTTGTTACAAATATTTCTGCTCTCCGGAACAGGGAGAACGTTTGATGCCCCCTGTTGGCGATTGTTCAAGAGTCACGAGATGTAGAATGATACGACGAAGCTCAGGTCAGGTAGAGAGAAAGAGGAAAACCGTCTCTAAGCGAGTAAACAAGAAAGGGAAGACTCCGGTCGGTAAAAGAGCGAACCCTGTTCTGAATAAAGGCCATCCTCAGGACGTTGCCCATCCGGCGACCGCGGAAGTGATAGAGTCTGATCCCGAGACAGAGTCATATACTGTTGCCTCTTTTAGAGAAACGGTCAACCCCGATTCTCCTCTGACAGTCACTGCTACGATAGGCAGAGATGGAGAACGGTCAGGCTATGCTAAAAATCGACTTAGAAGTGACTCGAGTGGCTCCAGACACAGAAGAGGGCTGGAGCCGACACCGTTGCGCGACCTGGTAGCGTCCGAACGGTGTACGCCACAAATTGGTACCAGAAGTGGGGTGTCAAAGTTTTCTTTCCACAGATCAGAGGTTGGGCCAGATGATGCAGATGACGAGTCAGGAGACCTTCCTAACTATGAGCACAGAGGCTTAGCCCATGGAGGTGCGCGCTCTAAGACACAACTGATTGAGCGAGAGTCACCGTGTGAATTTGCAGCATATGGTGCGGTAAGGACAGTTGAAACGGTGGCTGAAGCTCGCAATGGACACGGAAGAGGTGCGATCTATCTCGCTGGAATTGAAGATTGGGTGAGAACTGTTCCAAAAGATGCAGAGATGTCCGGTGATGAAAGGCCCAGAGTCTTGGAGGATATCCAGAGTTATCCGTTGAGTGCGGCGGTGGTAGGACGATTGTCCGGTGTGTTCGAAACGGGCAAACTACCAAGAGTTAGGCACGAAGAAACGGTGGAATACCTGGTGGGAAACGCTGACTCGGGTCGAGCCCATGGTGTTAGCCATTATTCGGAAGCTAGACGTTTGGGCGTATCTGATGTAATGTCTAGGGCGCAGGACGAGGTCCGGATATCTTGTACTTCACACGACAACGATGGAGTAGATTGGAAAGAAGAGGTGCTTTTCCTAAGACAGACAGTAGCAGCAATGAGTAAGAGGCTTGAAGAATTGTCGGAACCTGCTGTTCGACCTACAGAGCCGTACCAGGTCGAGACTACGAAGGTCCCACGGGAACAAGGTTACCGTGATAAAGGCGCAAGAAAGCTGCAGGTTGAAGAGTCAGCGCGGGGTCAAAGTATCTCAGAAGCACGTGAGATAATATCGCATTCTGAAACTGTGGTACGATCACAGATTCGCGATTGTGCGGAAGATATTGGAGTTTCAGTGCATAGGATAAAAAGGGAAATCCCAGAGAAACGAGAATCTGGAAGAAGATTAATACAGGGTGAAAGTACGGTGAACTCACGGACCCGATGTTTTTCGGAAAATCACGATAAACTCATGCAAACGGATAGTGCTAGACAGTTGCGGAATCGAGGTTTCCCTGATACGGATGACAAGGCATCACCTTTCAGGACATCTAGAAACCCGCCGAGTCGATATCAGCTTGAGAGAGACGAGGTTAGGGTGAGGCAATCTGAATCCGAGGAGTCTTCCGGTCCAGAGGAAGGAAACAATGGTCGAGACGAACCTTGGATTGGAAAAAGTTATGGAACGATACCTCATCACAGAAGTGAAAGACGCGAGGCGTACCAGAATGCTGAAAGGGGTACGTATGGTCCCGTTGATACACGTGATTACAAGCTACGTGACGGTGATCGGAGTAATGATAGACGTCGGATAAGATTTGGAAGGCTCGATGAGAATGACAGTCACCAAATAGCCGAAGATCCTCACCGAGACAGGAAAACAGTTTCGGACAACAAAGGTCTATTGGCATTGCAGACGACTGTAGAACGGTGCTCTATTGACCGGAAACATGATTGTAAAGGCGAGACTGGTGACGGCAGGAACGTTGATCGACCGTGGGCAATAACTCGGCCAAAGCTGATCATTACAGATAACGGCCGTTTTAATGATAGGTCTGCGGTGGTTCCTGGAAAGATCCGATGGGATGTCACCAGTATGCACGAAGAGCCAGATAGATTCCAGAAGTCAATAAAGGTGAGGTGCGGGAACACGACGGAAGGACGACGCTAGCGGGCGCAAGTTCCCAGACAGATCAACGAATACAGCCAGATGTAGGCTGCTCTGTGGTTGGGGACCAGCGTCATAGAAGTCCGCCTCGCCTTGTCAGGAGCTTCGCAGAGGAAAGCGATTCGCTGAGTGACAATGAGAAAGCTACGAAGGATTCTATGGGACGTCCTAGGAAGAGATCCACCATTAAATGGAGAAGAAAAATCGCTCCACGTCAAATTGTCACGAGTACCGAAGACGAAGAGGACTCAATGAGTGATATCGATCGTCCAAGACGGGATCATCCCAAGAAAAGGGCAGGAAAAGTGCCTGTTACTAAGAGAATAAGTGAAAACTCGGGAGACCGTGGAATACATATTAAGCTTGAGAAATATGATGGAAAAACTGCCATTGCTGCATTTTTGGCCAAATTCTATGTCTGTGCACGGTGTAATAGGTGGAGTGACCAGGAGAAAGCCGACCAGTTAATGTGTGCCTTAACAGGGGCTGCGTCTCAGCTATTGTGGGACATGGGTGCACAGAAAAACTTAACTTGGCAAGAACTTGTTGAAAGGCTCAAGGCCAGGTACGGTTCTGAAGACCAGACAAGCCTTTACCGAATTAAACTTCGCACGTACAGGCAAGCTCATGGAGAAAGTCTGAGCAATGTCGTGCAAGAAATCAGGCGATTGATGGCTTTGGCGTATCCTGGGCCGTCGAGCGACATTGTCGAAACGGTTGCGTGCGATGCATTCATTGATGCACTGACAAATCAAGATTTGGCGCAGAAGGTGCGGGAAAGAGAACCTGCTAACCTTGAGGCTGCGTTCAAACATGCAGTTCGGTTAGATGCTTATGGGCGATCATCGTCACAGGGAAACGAGGTGGACCGAAAACACGGCAGAGTGAAAGCGACAAGGGAAGATCGAAAATCACCGGTCGACGATGAGCAACAGACGTTGCGTTTAGAAGAGCTCCAACGGGAGATTAAAAATTTGTCAAAAGAATTCGGGCGATTTGCAGCAACGCAAGATTCCGGTCCTGCAGCGAGTAAACCCTACGGAAAAACGGGCAATTCAGACAGACCCGTCGAAGATACAAGAAAAACCGAGCCCTTTGTAACACAGCGAAGAGTTTTTCCGCCAGGACGGTGGAGGAACCCTGATATTGAATGTTTCCAGTGTAAACAAAAAGGGCATATAAAACGTTTTTGCCCTCAACGAATTTCGGAGATGAGCGGAGAGAACCGAGTCGAGGAAATAACTAAAGTCGAGCCCATCCAAGAACAAGCGCAAAGTCGATTGGTCAAAGGTAGCAGGATGGCTTACGTTGTGGCCAGAATGGATGGCAAACGATTGCACTGTTTACTAGACTCGGGAAGTGAGATGTCGCTTGTGCCACGGCGTCTTGTGCTAAACACTGAGATAATACCCTCAGAGCAAAGACTGTTAGCCGCAAATGGAAGCGAGATTAAAGTGGACGGTGAAACCAAGCTGGAGATTCGTATCGGAAAACAACTGTATCCGTTGCCATGCCTAGTGACAGACCAAGTGACGGAAGTGATCTTGGGGCTGTCGTGGTTAGAAAGCAATCAGGCCCAGTGGGATTTCGCAAATCGCAGTGTTTGTTTAGGAAGCGAGAGAATCCCTTTAAAAGAAGCTGTAACTGAATCCATGTGTCGGAGAGTTGTCGTTCAGGAAGATACATTAATTCCTCCAAGAAGTGAAGTCGATGTCCCAGCATCGGTGGTATACCCGCATTTTCAAGAGGATAACGATAATTGGACGACTATACCCACTGAATTATCGCAAGACCTGATAATTGGACGTTCCTTAATAACGGGAAGGGAACCCAAAGTGTGGATTAGAATGCTAAATGTCGGAGATAGCGACTCTGTTGTCAAAAGAAGAACGGAATGCTTGCTCGAAAGGGTAGAATTGGTCGGTCACACGGTAACCCAGCAAAGTTCCGATGACCTGTCATCCTCGATGATTCGAAAAGCGACAGCTATAACGGAGCAGATTGTCGAACCTGAAGCCGAAGAGACACTAAGACGATTATGGGATGAAGTGCCAGCAGATATCTCCGATGCCGAGAGAGGACGACTGAGGGAACTCGTGCTTATGTACAGTAGGACGTTTTCGCTTAGTGAAAATGATCACGGGTTTACGGCGGTTATCCAACACGAGATTGATACACAGCAAGAAAGGCCAGTTCGACAACCACTAAGACGGCAGCCATTTTCAATGTTACCTGAAATTGACAGTCAAGTAAGAGATATGTTGGAACAGGGAATAGTGGAACCATCAATATCCGAATGGGCATCCAATGTCGTAATGGTGAGGAAGAAGGATGGAAGCATGCGTTTCTGTATTGATTACAGGCAGCTGAATCTGAAGACGCGGAAAGATGCTCATCCATTGCCTCTTATCCGCGAGAGTCTAGACACACTGGGTGGTTCGAGATGGTACAGTACATTTGATTTGAGATCGGGTTATCATCAGATGGCTTTACACCCTAGAGACAAGCATAAAACCGCTTTCGTTACAAGAAGGGGGAGTTTCCAATTCAAGGTTTTACCATTTGGGTTGTGCAATAGCCCGGCATCGTTTTGTCGGCTAATGAACTTAGTCCTGACTGGACTCAACTACGACATATGTCTTGTCTATTTAGATGACATAATCGTGTTCTCTAGAGACGTTGATACGCATTTGCAGCGGCTAGAGATGGTGTTTAAGAGGATCCAAGAGTACAATCTCAAGCTCAAACCATCGAAATGTCATCTATTGCAGCAAAGAGTACTATTCCTAGGACATGTACTGAGCGAAGATGGTGTAGCGACAGACCCGAACAAGATCGTGGCAGTGAATGGATGGACAGTTCCAAGGAATCTCAGACAGGTGCGATCGTTCATAGGCCTGTGTTCCTATTACCGACGTTTTATACACGATTTTGCAACCGTCGCGCAACCCCTTCACTTCTTGACTAGGAAAAATGTTATTTTCCTGTGGACTGATGAATGTCAAGAGGCTTTTAATGAACTGAAGAGAAGGCTTGTGTCTGCACCAATACTGGCGCTACCGATGGATGAGGGACAGTACATCTTAGATACGGATGCCTCTGGTTATGCCATAGGAGCGGTGTTGTCGCAGGTACAAGATGGTCAAGAAAAAGTGATCTCTTATGCGAGTCGACTGTTGTCGACAGCAGAACGCAACTATAATGTAACCAGGAGAGAACTGTTGGCTGTGATATATTTCTTGAAAGAGTTTCGTCAGTATCTGTTAGGTAGAAAATTTCTTCTGAGGACAGACCACTCTGCCCTTCAATGGCTACGCAAGACACCAGAACCTATAGGCCAACAAGCGCGTTGGTTGGAGATAATAGAAGAGTTTGATTTTGAAATAAACCATAGAGTCGGATCGAAGCATGGAAATGCGGATGCGCTGTCACGACCTCCAACTGAAGAGGAGCAACCTAATGTGGATGTTAGGACAGAGTCGGATGGAGAAGCAAGGTGGATACGTCCGATAGAAGAGATAAGACCCTCAGGTGTGACCACTGAGAGTGCAGATCAGGAAGTCGGTTGGACCAAAGAGATGCTTCGAACAGAACAAGAAAAAGATGGTAATATTGGTCCGGTACTTAGTTGGAAGGAGTCAGATTATCATCCAGCACAGCATGAGCTAATGTCTACCAGTGAAGAGGTTAAAGTTTTGGTTAGCAACTGGAACCAGCTGGAAGTCCGTCAGGGCGTGTTATACAGAATCTGGATACAAAGTAATACCGGAGAAACGGAGCGGCATCAGTTAGTTGTGCCTTCATCACTGCGAAAGGAGTTTCTCGGCTTAACGCACACGAGTTTTACCAGAGGACACTTTGGAATTCGAAAGAGTATAGCTCAGTTGCAACGCAGGGCGTATTGGCCAGGCTGGAAGGACGATGTACGGAGGTTTTGCCAGCGTTGTGACAGCTGTGCTCGGTATCGACGAGAGAAACCTCCAAGGCAAGGTTACTTACAGAGTCCATTGGTCGGGGAACCAATGGAGAGATTTGGGATAGATATCACAGGGCCGCATCCTGTTTCAAGTAAGGGCAACAAATACATACTGACGGCAATAGACTACTTCTCCCGATGGGCTGAAGCCCTGCCGATTAGAAACCAAGAGGCTGTTACTGTTGCAGAAGCCTTGATGGTACATGTGTTTTCCAGATTTGGTATGCCACGTCAGATATTGACTGACCAGGGACCATGTTTCGAATCGAATTTGTTCAAGCAGTTATGTAAATTTATGGAGGTTGATAAAATACGAACAACGCCTTATCGACCTTCGGGGAACGGAATGATTGAGCGATTTCATAGAACGCTTAATATGTTGCTTCGAAAGGTAGTTTCGGAACGACAGAAAGACTGGGATGTCCATGTTCCGTATGTGATGGCGTCATACCGGTCAACAGAACATGAGTCTACCCAACGAACTCCTAATTTTCTGTTTCTGGGAAGAGAGAATCATGCGCCGCTAGACTTGATTCTCGCTCAAGTTAATGATCTTGAGCGACCATCTTACCACGACTTAGAAGATTATGTGGAGGAACAGAAAGAGAAAATGGAAAGAGCTTACCGTCTGGTACGAGACCAATTAAAGAGGACTGCGGAACGCAGAAAGAAAGCGTACGACTTGAGAGTGAGACCTAACGAGTTCGCTCGCGGTGACTGGGTCTATTATTACTACCCTCGAATGAGGAGTGGAAGGAAGACTAAGTGGGCTCGGTTTTATACCGGCCCGTTCTTGATTATTCAAGTACTTAGTCCAATTTTGTATCGGATTCAGAAGAGTTCGAGATCCACGCCTATGGTTGTGCACGTGGATAAGCTCAAGTGCTATTACGGTAATACTCCACACAACTGGTTGTTGGAGGATGAGAGGGAACGTACGGAGGAGACTGACAATTTACAAGTACAGTCTCCAGAACCGCATACAGTGAATGACTTGGAGGAATTTCCGGAGGCCCCAGCGGAGTCCACTAGTCTTGAAGAGAACGGCGACGAAAGACCACGTCGACGATCGATTCGACCTCCTCGTTGGCTGGACGATTATTCTTGAACAAGAAGTTCTTTTAAATGAATGCTTTGAGGACAGGTGGCCGCTTAATTGCGCAAGTTTCTTGGAAGATGTTGGGAACATATTTTGAGTTTCTTTTGATGACAATTTTTCGTTGAATTGAATATATGTCTAGTACCGAAACGTCTAACAATTGCGGTGCTCTTGACCGCAAACTTGCCTGTTTTATCGACTGTTACTGAAGATCGTTGTTTTAGTTTCGTCTTGATAAAAACATTTTAGTTAGATTGTCTATTAGTAAGGAAATACTTAGCTAAAGCTCCGAAACTTTCCGATGAATATGGTCAGATGACCTTGTTACGCATACGACATAATTTGCGTAACAGGGAAACATGTACCGTTCAGTGACGCTAATTTATTTTTAAGAAGACTGGCGGATCGATTTTGTTTTCACAGGACCGCGAAGGTTCTTTTGGGTTATTGGAATCGATGTAGTGTGCTGTACCATTTGTGCCGTACGGCACGAGTTATAAAGTATAACCGCAATCTTTGCGGCTATTGCGCATGTGAGACGATCACATGATTTGAAATTCTAACTTTACTTCCGAACAGAAATTCGTTAGTGAGTAGTCGATGATTGAACGGTACCTATAGAATCTTAGAATTGGCTACGATGCAAAGCAAGCGCTGATTGACATGATAGTTGATGATTCAATGTTTACGTGGACGGTTGCGTCTAACAACGCCTACATATAACTGCATGTCCTATAAATAGTTACTTCATTTTATTCAAGAAGTCTTATGTTAGCAATGATTTATGTATTTAATTTAATTTGTAAAAAAAAAAAAAAAAAAAAAAAAAAAAATTTATTGCTGCAAGGCAGTGCTGGCTTTTGTGCTGCGAGGTCCGTGACAAGTGATGTATGAGCAGGATCGGGAGATTGTTGGTGACATTTCTTTCCTATGTTCCCTTGCCAGTTTGGTCAGGTGGAACTCAGTTTCAAGACAGAGGGCCTGTTAAGGTTGATAACTTGATGAGGAATAGACTGATTGCCAGTGCACCGGTAAAGATACCTGGCACCATTAAACAGGCTGTCGCCAATGCAGATCGCTGGAGAATATCGCGGTTCGTTGGCGTACGTGCGTGGTAGCTGAGGTTCTTGGGTTTGTGGACGGAGTTGGACGTCCCATAACCGGTATTCTGGCCGATAATCAAGAATCGGTACCTTGCCTTCTAATTGGATCTGGGTTGGAGATGTTTCTGTGTCACGAATGATAGGTCCCCGGTTTTCTCGAAGATGCTCCGCATCAACGTAAGGTGGGGAGAGTGTGGCGGACAGGCCACAAGGCTTGGATTAAAGAATTTGTTCGTAATTAATCGGCTCGCCATAGCGCTTAATTTACGTACATTTTCTTACAGTGTTGGTATTGGAGGGAAGACCGATCGGCGGTTTGTAGTTCTGTGCATAGCGTGCAGACGCATGAATCGGGTTGAGTATAGCCTGACATGCGGTGCGTCGCTTATATTGTAGAGTGGTGACGACTGCTCTGCATATACGGTGCATTGAATTCCTTGGTTAGCGATTAATACCGCACACCCGTGTGGTCGGTGAGCGTTCGTTCAAAGCTTGGTTCACGGCAAGTTGCGAGAAAATATAGTTGCGGACGAGAGGGCGTCCAAAAACTAGTCCGAGCTACAGCCGAGCGTCTGGTGTTGAGACCGACTCTGCCGATCTGATAGGGCTGGGGCCCCACCCTGTTATCGATCGCGAGAAAGTCTGCAGCCGATCGTGAGGTTGCTTCCTCAGGAAGGTCCGACAGTGAAATAAATAAATCACAGGTCTGTGTAAAGACCGGGTAAAGCCCAGGTTAGCCGTTCGCATATACCAAGAGAGGCCTCGGCGGCCGACAGTGAGACAGACTGGGTGAGTCCCAGAAGGGACCGACCGCATATACCGAGAGAGGCCTCGGCGGCCGACAGTGAGACAGACTGGGTGAGTCCCAGAAGGGACCGACCGCATATACCGAGAGAGGCCTCGGCGGCCGACAGTGAGACAGACTGGGTGAGTCCCGGAAGGGACCGACCGCATATACCGAGAGAGGCATCGGCGGCCGACAGATATATAGACTGGGACAAATCCCCGACCGCGCAGACCGTGAGAAAGTTTTGGTAACCAAGAAATATAAATGTTGGCTACCTAGAACGGTCATAGTTAATCCTCGCGTTTTCCAGCAGGTTGTCGGATACGCAAAAGTTCCGGGTGGCCGAGACCGAGAAAATTAGGGTGGCCGCTAGAAATACAAGCCGGCTAGATTCCCGTAATAGCAACCGTACAGACCGAAAGAGAGGCCGGTAATACGTTCGATAAATACGGGGAAAGTTTCCCATTGAATACGTTCGATAAATACGGGGAAAGTTTCCCATTGAATACGTTCGATAAATACGGGGAAAGTTTCCCATTGAATACGTTCGATAAATACAGGGAAAGTTTCCCATTGAATACGTTCGATAAATACGGGGAAAGTTTCCCATTGAATACGTTCGATAAATACAGGGAAAGTTTCCCATTGAATACGTTCGATAAATACGGGGAAAGTTTCCCATTGAATACGTTCGATAAATACGGGGAGGGTGACCCCCTTGGTGCTTACGACGATTACAAGAAACGGTCGTGACTGGTGCCGAAGACCTCAATAATTGCGGCTGTTGCCTCATCTTCTTTTCCCCTGTAATATATATACTTGGCTACCTAACGTGGTCATACTTACTCCCTGTAATATATATACTTGGCTACCTAACGTGGTCATACTTACTCCCGCGGTCTTCCGTGGTTTCTTTATTTACGTGTCTAATCGCAATACCTTTACTCGCGCGTCTGATTCGAAATATCTTTATTCGCGGTCTTACGGTCTTTCGACAAATATTCTTGTTGGCAACCTAACGTGGTCATACTTACTCCCGCGGTCTTCCGTGGTTTCTTGACTTGCGTGTCTGATCGCAACAATATCTTTACTCGCGGTTTCCCCGCGATATCTTTACTTGTGTGTCTGAGCGCAGTATCTTTAATTGCGGTTTTCCCGCGATATCTCTTCTTGATTGTATTACGGTTTTTCGATAAATATTCTTCTTGGCTACCTAACGTGGTCATAGATACTCCGCGGGTTTTCCCGAAGTCTCAGTATATGTTACGGTGTTGGTGGATAACTGCAAAACGCAGAGGACGGTAAATCGTGGTGCATGATAATTTACACGTGTGAGGCCGGTATGCCACACACGGACATGGAGCGAGAGGTACATGAAGAGTGGAAGGTGCGATTTCCGGTGGATAAGTGTCTGGGAAAAGGCGACGTTAAGATCAGTGGCCAGCATTGCCTACGGCAAAGTGACGAAGGGACTTGTTACAAATATTTCTGCTCTCCGGAACAGGGAGAACGTTTGATGCCCCCTGTTGGCGATTGTTCAAGAGTCACGAGATGTAGAATGATACGACGAAGCTCAGGTCAGGTAGAGAGAAAGAGGAAAACCGTCTCTAAGCGAGTAAACAAGAAAGGGAAGACTCCGGTCGGTAAAAGAGCGAACCCTGTTCTGAATAAAGGCCATCCTCAGGACGTTGCCCATCCGGCGACCGCGGAAGTGATAGAGTCTGATCCCGAGACAGAGTCATATACTGTTGCCTCTTTTAGAGAAACGGTCAACCCCGATTCTCCTCTGACAGTCACTGCTACGATAGGCAGAGATGGAGAACGGTCAGGCTATGCTAAAAATCGACTTAGAAGTGACTCGAGTGGCTCCAGACACAGAAGAGGGCTGGAGCCGACACCGTTGCGCGACCTGGTAGCGTCCGAACGGTGTACGCCACATCTGGCATCAGGAAAAACAGCTGTGGAGTATAAGAGATTTTCAGATTTTGCCGAAATAGGCGCACTTTCTGAACGGTTCCGCAGAAACCATTTATTACGGTACAGTTCAGTCACGGAATTATTGCGCAAGCAGTCGGTTTTTGCGGCGAAAGCTCGAGAATTGGCCCTGTCTGCTGACCAATCAATATCCGTTATGACAAACGCTCGTCACCACTGTCGCCGAAACAGCTACCATACAGATCATGTGGCACTGGGATTTAAAACACATATGGTAGTTGATATTCAGCATATCAACCGCGACGAGGAGCCATGCTCACAAAAGCACGAGGTGGTAGGATTTGACCGCATGTATTCCCAATTCGAAGCTGAGCACATCAAGGTCACACATCATGTGCACGATAGAAATCTATCGATAAACAAACGTCTCCGGGAAAAAAAAGCTGGCAACAAATTCGAACGATCGTTGGCATTGCACTCGTCCAATTTCCGGAGGTATGAAAAAAATTGGCCAAGGCGCCAGAATACATTTGGGTAAAAAGTGGCACCCTCAGCTGGCGGACAAAGGTGAAGCCGTTAGAAATCATATATACTGGTGCATGAAAAAGTGTGGTGGGAATGCACAAACGCTGAGAGACTTAATTGACACGTGCATTCTTCACTTCCAAAATGTACACATCTCATGTCATGCGGACTCTGGCTGCCGTGTCGATGGTTACATGGTAGAAACAACATGCATCACAGATCCAGTAGCGGCCAAGTTGCTCACCGACTTCTTACATTCTTTAGTCGTGTACAAAAATGCCGAAGATTATGTACACGCCCATGACACATTTTACGTTGAAAGTTTCAATAATATGTGTCTCATATATTTAGATAAGAGAATTCATAATGGAAACACAATGTATGAACTCAGGCGTGACCTTGCAGTACTGGACTGGAATGAACATGTCGATAGACCATATACGTCGATTTACAAATCTGTTCGATCATCCAATCCTAGACGACAGGCTGTTTCAAAAGTTCATGAAAGAAAAACTTATAGATTTGTTAAGGACATTTGGGATTTATATTTGCATGTCTGGAAATCATCGGATTCAAATGCCAATAACGTTGTGGTGACGTCTGAAGCTAGTATGAATGACGATGTGTGTGAAAGTGATGATTCAGCCGAGTCATCAGATGATGTTGTAGCCAGTTTGGACTTATCTGAATGTGATTCTGAATAATGACGTCTGCATACATTGAATTATTAATCTTCGGTGTAGTAGAAAGTTCTGTTCCTTGTTATCGGTGGGACGCAAGATCGAAAATACCTCAAGTCACTTGTGACCTGGGACAAGTTGCTCACCCAAATTTCTCTGCGAGGAAGGCAATAGGAGTGACACCATTCGTCTCATCCCCTATTGATATCAAACAAAATGGACCTACCCTAATGAATAAATTTCTTCATTATCACCAACATCATCATCGTCAGCAGCATCAGCATCATCTGTGGATGAAGCCTATGTATAGCGAGATTTGCCAGAGTGACAACTCGTCGTGGAATTCAAATGATGATGAGATGGGAGACATTTATGGACTGATCAATGACATCAATGCAACGGATACAAGTGAACAGTAATAAAAAAAACAGTGACATTTTGAGGAGGGCACAGGTCTTTGACCCATATTTGAGTGAATGCAAAAAGTTATAAATATTTATGACCTGCAAGGTCTGTTACTCCGCCACTGCTGATATTGTGGCAGTGCCAGTCCCAAGCCTGGATAAAGGATTAATAGGTGTAATAATAGCATCATATAGGTATTTAGATGTCTGCGACGCTTCCAATGCTGGTGTCGGCTGCTAAATATCTATCCTGACAATAAAATGGAAATTATTTCACATACAACCCTCTGAATGCTGCTTTAGTAATCCGAAATCTAAGTTAAACAATTGAAATACTTGTAAATGCATATAAAATTATAAACAATTAGAAGGGTTCAAATATACAAATAGGACTTGTGAATAAGAAAGACACCTTGTGATTACAGCGCTCAGCCACATCAATGAAATTGATGCGAAATATTCTTCTGCATGGTCAAAATGCTAAATTTATTCCCATTTATAATGCGTATATATATATATATATACGTCTGTTGTTATGTCCAGTCGTTTGGCATGTGAGTCATACACTGCCGTCTCCCAGCATCTTTGACCCTGTTCAAATGAACTACCCTAATTGTCCTCTCTGGAGCAACTACAATTGACAAGGTCTAACCTCAGCCCAAATTCCGGGACCTATATTATTATTGAAATGAAAATGAACTACAGAGAGGCACTAAGCCCCAACATTTCCATCACAGACCACTCAATTGACATGGACGGACCCAGCTGCTAGACCGCTATAGCCTTCGGGTAGTTCGATATGATTGGCATGCATACTCATTAAATGGGCAGCCCTGGTTTAACGTTAAACTGCGAGGTGGAGTAACCTTTTTAACTTTACATTACACGATCTACAGTGTGTATTACTCAGACAGGGTTAGAGATAGTTTCGTTTTTACAAATAGGCTTATTATGTGAAGAACTTTCGGCCGCAGAAGTTATTTTTCCGTCCGATCAGAGGCCGAAGTTTCGACCGCAGAAGCCCCACTAAAATACACGTGGACGAAACGGGTTTAAAAATAGACTAAAATACACATTTACCCATTAAGTTTCAATTTTTGATGATAATTGATGGAGCTATGCTTACATTACACGATGTATAACTATAAGTGCTGCCTGTCGAAAGCAGTGACTAATTATGTCAACTTAATTTGCATACGACGACAGCACACACAGCAGCAACGTTTTCGCGTGTTATATAGGCCTATTTAGTTCAACTTCTGTCCAATCACGCTCCTTGAATATGACGGACAAACACGTGACTTAGATAATTATATGGATAGACTATCATTTATTATTATTATCATCATCATCATCATCATCATCATCATCATCATCATCATCATCATCATCATCGTCATCGTCATCGTCATCATCATCATCATTATTATCATCATTATTTTTATTATTATTATTATTATTATATTGGCCGTAGGGTCAGGCCTCGTCTTCCGGGGTTATTATTATTATCATTATTATTTCTTTTATTCTCATATATATAATATTATTATTATTACTATTATTTTTATTATTATTACTATTATTGTTGTTACTATTATTATTATTATTACTATTATTTTTATTATTATTACTATTATTGTTGCTACTATTATTATTGTTACTATTACTATTCTCATTATTATTATTATTGTTATTATTTTTATTATAATAATTTTATGCTACTAGGTAAGCAGGATCCCTCGGGGACTTATACTGATTGCTATCTAATGATGTAATTATTTGTCTGAAAATGGCCTTATACTGGTCGCTGTTGTCCTCGTTGGCGAAAGTGCCCGGAAACGCGACCGAGTTTTTATTATTTTTCAAATTGTTATTATTATTATTATAAAAGATGTCCCCGAGGTACCTATGATCCCTCAGGGACTATAAAACTAACCTAAGGTGTTTGTTGTCTGGAATGGCCTATTATTATTATTATTATTATTATTATTATTATTATTATTACTACTACTACGTGTCTGCCTCTTTGCTCAAACTGCCTGATTCTCCGGATTTTGACCTCTGCCCATCGATTTTATTTTCAATATGTGCATGTGACTAACTAAGCTTGTTCACACGATTTTGTACGTGGGCGCTGTAAGCCTACATGTTCCGAGATTATTACAAACACAGTGAACTGCAGCTTAGGTTTAACCGTTGGTCCGTAGCCTTCACAGATCCTATCTCTAACGTTCATTTTGTTATTGATCAAGGTACTCGCCTTCAGAAGACTGTTTAAGAACACGCCAGCACAGTCAACTGTACACTGGATAATATCAGCTGCACACAATTTGAAGTCCTTCGATCGTTGACTTCAATGGCCACAGAAAATTTATCGACTGTTTACCGTTCGTATGACACAATGCAAAGAATAGCCTGACCAACCAGCGCTTCCTTTCCAATGGGTGTCGAGTCATTGAAGCCGCGATGCGATTGGTATGCGCCCCGGTGTCAGAGGAGCGAAAAGGGGGCGGAAACTGACGCAATCAGATGCAACATCTGCTAGCAAATCGTTCTACTGGCCAGTCTGGCCAACGGTTAAACCTAGGTTGCAGTGCCTCAGTGAGTGAGAGCATCTCAAGTCGTCGGAAACCGGTTCGCAATTAAACCGATCCTGGCCTAATTCGACAATTTGAATTTCGGGATTGTACGGTTAGTATGCGAGGAATTTAAATCGCTTTCGTTGACATTTAGGAATTTCTCAGACGTCTCGGAATAGCCTTATGTCCGAAATGTGGACGAGGTGATGATGATGATGATGACGATGATGACGACGGCGACGATAACAACGACAATGAAATTGACGCCGATGACAACGCTGACTAGGATGATGATTACCATGACGATGATGACGATGACAATGATGATGATGATGATGATAATGATGATGATGACGATTGCAACGAGGATGATGACGACGACGCTTAATTACGATTATGATAATGACGTTCCTCGCTTGCAGTCCTCTGGCGAGTTCCCAGAATTCGTCGTCGCTAATACCAATTCAAATTAAATTCCTTCGTTTTCCTGCGTAACATGACACCAGTCCGTGTATTAATAATTAGGTGCTGCGAATCGATGTTCACTTCAGGTGAAACCGAATCACAAATCGTAATTATCCGCCGGAGATTATTTCGATTTACCTCCGCAGAGAGTGGTGCTCACCATATTATATAGACTCACACAAATCTTCATCACATTCCGTCAATTTATATTGCACCGTATTATACGTTGTGCATGTGGACCAAGGATTATACTATAATTATTATATTATGCAGGTATATATATATTAATATTATTAAGTTATTATTAAGAGTCTGCTTTGCCTTTCTGCATTTATAAATATATATATATATATATATATATATATATATATATATATATATATATATATATATATATATATAATATACATACATGTGTGTGTGTGCGCGTGTGTCTGTGTGTACCGTATTATATAAATAGGTAAATGAAAACGTTATCAATATATATTATTTATTTATTTATCTATCTATTTTTGTTTATTTATGTAGTTATTTATTCATTAATGAATTAATGAATTAATTATTTTAATAATAATACTATGGTGGTCCAAAAGATTTAAGCTTGAAATCCATGGCTCCGAGAAACTGCTCTTGTTACACAAGATACCACGAGTCTCTGTGCAACGCTATGGGCAGATAGGACTATAATATGTAGAGGGTGATTCCTTTGCAGACTTTGACACTGAAGTATGAGCTATGACGTTGCTGTTTCGCTCACGTTTTTTGTACAATGTGACAAGACATGTTTTGTGCTTCGAATTCAGTGATTGCCTCACAAATGACAGAAATAGCTACTTGAATTTTGATGAAATCGCAGTATGAAGAGGAATAGTGAACAATTAAATAGCTTATCAGACGAGTTTTAATGGAAAACGTTGGTTTCTAATTTCGAAGATCGCATGCAAAATGTAAAAATAACCTTTACATCAGCAACTGCTTTAACGACCAAGAACTTAAAGATGGTTTTTTATTTGAACTTCTTTCATTAACCCAAGTAAAGTTGACTCTAAGATTAAATTAATAAGGACATTCGTTTGTACTAATTTTAATTTGTGTAGCATTTACAACGTCAGACACACATTTGTTTCAACAAACGTGTCAAAAAGGAGCAACCTTCATATAGATGTATGCTCAGATCCCTTCATTTTTTTAAATCCAGAGTCTTCTTGTCAAGTGGAACATGGGCAGCCTTATGGAGCAACAAGTACATATGTAATTTTATTTCAATTATACCATTATTTATTATATTTACAAGTTCCTGTAGAGTCTGAGAGTTTGTGGAAGGGCTCAGATTGACCAGGCAGTTTTTATGAACTGCTATTGATGTCATAAGTTGTAGCTAAACTATTGAACTCCATTGCTTTAACAGGATAAACTCACTTACATCTCAACAAGGATGAAGCCGTAAACGGTCGGCAACGGTTAACCTGTACTACATTTAAATCTGACGTATTGTCCTGTTTTGGCTTTCATTGCAACGAATTCGTGAAGAAGGTATCGACAGAGGAACTGAGGGAGGGAATAAGTTGGGTTGGCACAACAACAGGAAAGGAAGAAGAAATGGAGGAAGAGGGAATTTGAAATGACAGATGGTGGATGGAAGGGAGGGAAATAGACTTCATTAGTGTCTGTGAATAAACACGGAGCTTAATGAGGAAAGACAATTTGGAGACAACGTCAATCAGACAAATTCACGGTTTGTTAAGTCCACTACGTCTCTTTCAGTTTTATTTAGATGGAATGAATGGATCGATGGATGGATGGATGAATAGATGGATGGATGGATGGATGGATGGATGGATGGATGGATGGATGGATGGATGGAAAGCCTGATGAGTGAGTGATTGGATGGATTTCCAAATGGAAACGGGCAGACATTCCGGCGTCTTAGGGGATGGTGTTTAGGGGTGAGGGGAATTGGGATTGGGTTGGTGAAGAGGCAATGTTTATCGTTTTCCGTGAAAGATCCGTCGAGAGGTAGCAAGAGATGAGGTTTTTTTCGAGTTCGTAAAATGGATAAGACAATCATTTATTTTAATAATAGAGAGTGTTTGTTCCACAGAGGCGGAACAGTTTGGCTATTGACCGGTTTGCACAGTTAATTGAAGGCGGGAGAAATTTTCAGGTAACATTTGTAACGAACAGTAAACAGCTATTTTATTACCACTATGGTATTTGGGCCAAGAAGAACGTACGATAAACATTTTACAAATGAAATACAGGTCCATATGAGTCAAAGTTATGGAGGTTGGTAACAAAAGAAGGACCCAACTTGCAAATGGGAAACGGACAAAAGCTCCCGGACAAAAGCCCCCCGACTTTGGGTAGGACATTTGCCCTCCGGACAAAAAGTCCCCCTAGTGTGAAGTATGAACGGATGATGACAAGTTATATATTTAACTGCCATTATGTAAAATATATGAAAACAAGCAACTAACTATCGTGTTGTATAGGAGACAAAATGAGTCCAGTTCTGAATCTTTATTTATCTTGCTGGATGCATAAATACTACAAACAGTCCGTGACACACCTTAAAAAGCAGTGAAGGTCGTTGGCTATAGGCCTACATTTGGTTAGCAAAATCAATGAACGAACGACGGTTACTCGACTCACATCTTCACAACCTCGATTCTAGAAACCTGGGTTGTATTGAAGGCCGCATTGTGTTTGCCAAGAAATTCAATTTCATTATAAGGAGCGACGTAATGAATGAAAGACGAAGGGCGCTCGGCCAATCACAGGCCACAGATGCCAGCCACCACTCCATCCTTCCTTCCTTCCTTCCTTCTTTCCTTCCGTCCGTCCGTCCTTCCGTGTGTCTCTCCGTTCCTCTGTTGAGATCATGTCGTTACATCTAATCATTCTCAAACAACGACTAACATCACCGGCGCCTAAAGGACATTCTGTACGCGTTAACATATCCTATCACTTACTTCTATACAGGGCCTGATATATTATGTGCGATTTTGTACATGCAATGCCATATATATGCAGGCAACATGTACGCATAGGCCCCTATGTGTGTTGTATTATGGTATGTTTTACTGTGAATGTATGTATGTACGTTCATTTAGCTTTATATGATTTTAAATTGTGATTAAAGTTACTTTGCTTTAAAGAACCGACGTTTGTATATTGGTCTTAAGATCATGATAGCTGAATCCATTATCAAGAAATCAATCAATGAATGAAAATTGATATAGCGCCTCTTGAAGTAATCTACTCATTGGCGCTCCCAGTCCAACCTCGGCCAAATAAGACAGATTGGAGAGTTGACTGGAAATGGGATAGAGAGTTCCTACATGTAAGAGCCGATGATGACCCAATGGGAGACCATACCAAGCAGTAAGGCACCTACAGAATGAGGAAATTGAAAAGAGAAGATTGATCTACTGGTAATACTATCAAATGAGGAGTTATTGATTTAGTCCTTTGTCAACTTCTAAAAGACGGGTTTAATCGAATCCTCGATAGTAAGCATTCTCTGACAGTCACAGTGGTAGCTCTGGACGCTTCCAAAAGAGAGGGCCACAAAGGGAGGCCGCTAAGGGGCCGGGGATCTGACAGAGGGGCAGTTGGATGTCTGATTTGTAACTGAACAAGTGAGCTAAAAAAATTAGGGGCCACCTATTCAGTTGGTGGGGCGCTGGCGCTGGCCCCTCCTGCTTCCTGAAGAGCCACCATATGATAGCATTGTATGATTTTGGTTGACAGCTGAACCCAGGTGTTAGACTCCGGGATAAACAGGTCGCTGTTTCACCCATACTCGTTGGATGAGTACTCCATTGGTTAAGTAGAATTGGTAAGGCTTAATTGAGAACATTCCTTCCAGGCTCTTAGGAATTAGGCAGTGTCAATCTAGAAATACAGTGTATACGTTCCTTACAGTATGGCGGACAAAATTAATAGCATATACCTTTCGAATGACTTTGAAATCAATATAATAAGGGAACTTCACCACTGCTCGCCAGTCCCAAACGAAGATAAAGGAGGAGGGCGACGCTAGTAATCTTTGTAATCGCGCAGTATCGTTAAATTGAAACTATTCTATTCTCTTCTATTCTATTTACGGATTCATAAATCGCCTCTCACAGTATAGGCCTACAACTTAATCAGAGGCGCTCAACTATGCTACCACAGTAGAAAGAGAGAGCTCTGTGAGAATGACCCGGTGATTGCGATGCTCTGACTAGGCATTCTGCACAGAGTGTATTGTATTACGAGGACACTTGAGAAAGAATAGAAGTTTTGTATGTCTAATAGCTGCTATTCTTCCAAAATCGTCATCGGGTTCTAGGTGCGTGCGAGAGCGAAACGGTGAAGATCTTTTAATTTGATGGCGTTGTTCCGATGTATGAATTAATAAGCGCCTAGCATGGCTGCCAAGTTATCAACAGATAAATTGATATTATTATTTTCATTTATTATTATTGCTATTATTGCTATTATTATTATTATTACTACTACTATTATAATTATTATCATTATAATTATGGCTATCATCATTAACATCATTATGATTATCCTCATCATTATCATAATTATTATTATTGTTATTAATATTATTATTAATATTATTATCATCATTATCATTATTACAAATCCCTGTGCCACTGCAAACGTCGTCAGCATCATGATCATCATCGTCATTATCGCCAGGATTTGCAATTTGTGCAGCGGTAATTGTCATCCTCCATACGTGGTTCTGAGAGCTAAACGGAAGTTCAAATGTACACACACACACACACACACACACACATATATATATATATATATATATATATATGCACACAAAGACACTATATAGGACTATCGGCGGAAGAGTCATTGGGAGATGGCAAATTGCTCGCGGCAGCCGCTGCAGTCCTCCTCCTTCTCCTGCGGCGTAGGCATGCAGTCCGACACAAGGCAGCTATTTCCCGTATACAGTGCAGATAATGATCCCTACACCGCGAACCAATAAAGCACAACATGTCAAGTAGACACAGCCATGGGCTCCTAAAAAGCCAGCATATGACATATTTCTTAGTCTAATATATGACAATTACCGTCCTGTTCATAGATTCTGGTAGCGTTAAGGATATTTCGGAGGCGGCGCTATCTACCATCAACGCAAGAGGGCCATTCGGGGTGAGTCTATAACCGTGTTTTACAAGCGCAATAAATGTATGGCCATCGTAATTCATCGATTATAAGACATTCACATGACGCCTATTTAGAAAATGAACCTATGTTTGCTTTTAGCCAAACCCGGAGGAGAGCAGTTTCGTGAGTTAATCGTATTCCATAATCAATAATAAGACTTGGTCAATGTTAAGACTTAAGAAATTTTGAGACTTAATCACTATTAAGACTTAATCAATATTGAGACTTAATCAATGTTTGGACTTAAAATCAATATTAAGACTCAATCAACTTTAAAACTTAATTACATGTAATGATAAGATTAGGTCAATATTTCTCTAAATCACTAGTAAGATTGAGTCAATATTCTCTTAATCAGCATTAAAATTTGATCTACATTTTTCGTCAATTAAGACATAGATGTCGTTGCTAACATTTATTAATGTTAGGATTAATTCAATATTAGGGTAAATCAATAGTTGTCTGAAGTCAGTATTTCCAGATTTAAATACTTAATTATCTTAAAACGTAAAACAGACCAGAATCCATTTATGCCTCATCCACTATAATGAGAAAGGCTGTTTTTTTCCTGTATGGCGCCACGAGTGGCTGCCAATGTTGATTTCGGCGGTTGCTCATTACCAGTTTGAACAAACATCATTTAGAGTTTTAGACAGACGCGAACTGATTCGACAGGTACCCAAAAAAATTGACTAAGCCTAGGACGAGTAGACCCACAGCCCTAAAAAATCTCAGGGAATCATATGTCGGGTTGAAATAATGCTGCACTCGTTTCGTTCGCTGAAGCAGCATTTTTAAATAATTCACATGAAAGAGGAGTTTTCTGTTGGGTCCTTCATGCTACGAATATCCTGAATGACACATGTACACGCATGTTGATATCAATAAAGAAAGAAGTTTTCATCCGCTGGTTAGAGGACAGCTGCGAACGTTTGGTCGCCATTTTCTTTGAAGTGCATGGATCGGATCATTACGACCATTAGACTCTCGCTGCGGTTTATTCGAATAATTATCTCGCTTTCTTTAATTTGCTTAGAGCACTGAAAGCGATGGTGACCAAGGATGCTGGGGATAATCGAAAAGAGTGCACCATTCGCAGATTACGTACGCTCTTCAGGTCTTTAATCTGTATTAATTTGCTTACGGTCTGAACTCCCACGGAGTCAAGTGCTGAAGATCACCATATATCTGCATCGCTGCTCAGGAGACCAACGAGCAGAGCCACTCCGGACGACATCGCCACTAATTTAAATTGAATACCCTGAGTGAGTCTGCATCCACGAGTCATTTGTGTTTCTGTTTTAGACTCCCCACGGATCCTGCGAACCCCTTAGTTAAATGTATGTAACTGTTCTGTACCAACTCAGAGCCTTTGAATCCCTAAGTTAAATGTGTTTCACTACCGCGGAGCCTGTGTATCCCAGAGTAAAATGCACTTCTCTTTGCTGAATCCCTGAGTTGAATGTATGTTTCTGATAGATCTGTACTCTCACAGACCCCCCTGTCTTAATCACCCATCGTCCTCGCTTCATGATTGATTCCACAGTGCAGTTCATATCTCCTCTAGGTATTCTGCCTCAAAATCAAGACTCTGTATGTAATAGATTAGATCCTGACGAGCAGCCCACATGGACTCATCTAGGAGTCCCCTATATTCGCACCGTTTATAGCCCACATGGACTCATCTAGGAGTCCCCTATATTCGCACCGTTTATAGCCCACATGGAATCATCTAGGAGTCCCCTATATTCGCACCGTTTATAGCCCACATGGACTCATCTAGGAGTCCCCTATATTGGCACCGTTTATAGCCCACATGGATTCATCTAGGAGTCCCCTATATTGGCACCGTTTATAGCCCACATGGACTCATCTAGGAGTCCCCTATATTCGCACCGTTTATAGCCCACATGGACTCATCTAGGAGTCCCCTATATTCGCACCGTTTATAGCCCACATGGACTCATCTAGGAGTCCCCTATATTGGCACCGTTTATAACCCACATGGACTCATCTAGGAGTCCCCTATATTGGCACCGTTTATAGCCCACATGGACTCATCTAGGAGTCCCCTATATTCGCACCGTTTATAGCCCACATGGACTCATCTAGGAGTCCCCTATATTGGCACCGTTTATAGCCCACATGGATTCATCTAGGAGTCCCCTATATTGGCACCGTTTATAGCCCACATGGACTCATCTAGGAGTCCCCTATATTCGCACCGTTTATAGCCCACATGGACTCATCTAGGAGTCCCCTATATTGGCACCGTTTATAGCCCACATGGACTCATCTAGGAGTCCCCTATATTGGCACCGTTTATAACCCACATGGACTCATCTAGGAGTCCGCTATATTGGCACCGTTTATAGCCCACATGGACTCATCTAGGAGTCCCCTATATTCGCACCGTTTATAGCCCACATGGACTCATCTAGGAGTCCCCTATATTCGCACCGTTTATAGCCCACATGGACTCATCTAGGAGTCCGCTATATTGGCACCGTTTATAGCCCACATGGACTCATCTAGGAGTCCCCTATATTCGCACCGTTTATAGCCCACATGGACTCATCTAGGAGTCCCCTATATTCGCACCGTTTATAGCCCACATGGACTCATCTAGGAGTCCCCTATATTGGCACCGTTTATAACCCACATGGACTCATCTAGGAGTCCGCTATATTGGCACCGTTTATAGCCCACATGGACTCATCTAGGAGTCCCCTATATTCGCACCGTTTATAGCCCACATGGACTCATCTAGGAGTCCCCTATATTGGCACCGTTTATAGCCCACATGGATTCATCTAGGAGTCCCCTATATTCGCACCGTTTATAGCCCACATGGACTCATCTAGGAGTCCCCTATATTGGCACCGTTTATAGCCCACATGGATTCATCTAGGAGTCCCTTATATTCGTACCGTTTATAGCCCACATGGACTCATCTAGGAGTCCCCTATATTGGCACCGTTTATAGCCCACATGGATTCATCTAGGAGTCCCCTATATTGGCACCGTTTATAGCCCGTGTGGGGTTCGTTGTTGCTCATAGAAATGTGGACCAGGATTTGAAGCGCTCGAAGATTCGGAGTCTTGCTCTTATCAATCATCGAAATCAATCAGACGCAATAATATTAGCCTAAACCAATAATAGTAAAAATAGCAATAATAGATAATAATAATAAATATTATTATTTTTATTATTAGAGGCAATGACATCTCCACACGCGGGCGACTGGCTGTCTATAGTACCCATAACATCGTGCGGTCTATGTCTTAGCAACGAGGCCGTCAGAGTGGCGATTGGCTTACGCTTAGTCCTTAACCTATGCGCGCCACACCAGTGCCAATACGGCGAAACGACGGACCAAGGAGGACACCACGGTCTGGTCTGCAAACAATCTGGGGTTCGATCCAGCAGACACTTTACAATGAATGACGTCATATGGAGGGCCCTCTAGAGAGCGGACACCCCAAGAACCAAGGAACCGCCTAAGATGTTCCTTAATGACGGCAAGCGACCGGATGGGGCGACGCTGATCCCGTGGTTGCGTGGCAAATACATCGCTTGGGACGCCATCAGTGTCCATACATGCGCCGCTTCATACGTCCATCTGACATCGACAACACCAGGCGCAGCGGCTGAACTGGCTGCAGCACGAAAATTGCCAGATACGCTATAATCCCCACTACACACAGTTTTGCTCCAATTGCACTAGAAACTTTTATGGCCCATAAATAAAGAAGGCATTGACTTCTTAACTGAATTAGGCCGGCGATTGACAGTTGTGTCAGAGGACCCACTCGAGACCAGACACCTTTACCAGCGCCTTTCGATCGAAAACTAAATAACGTTTCGCATTCCGAGGCACATTTGCACAGGATACCAAGATCGAGGACAACAGACCACAGACCAATAAAAGCTTCTCAGGAGAATTACGATAATAATAATAATAATAATAATAATAATAATAATAATAATAATAATAATAATAATAATAGGAAAAAAGAACGACCCCTTGTACGTATATGCGTATGTATTTATGCATGTATAAGGACATAATAATAATAATAATAATAATAATAATAATAATAATAATAAATTGAATAATAATAATAATAATAGAATTGATTTGAGGCAACGGACGTGGTGGGCGGAAAATTTTTAATGTCCGACTATTTAGCAAAAATACCGCGTAACGAGTAATCGTCAGAGTTGGATTTTAGCATCGTCTAATGGATTAACAACTCGTGACCCGATTGATTATATTCACCACATCTTATTCGCCAAGACCACAACACGATTGGTTTGTCAAACTTTCGTTTCAACTTATATGTAGCCGTGCATTTGAATTGATGGCCGTTTGCCATGCTTTAAGGCCAGCGACGTCAACGTTGCCAATGGCAACGATTACTGTTTAAATGGCGGCGCATTTGAAAACAAACCGATTTGAAACTCAGATGAGTCAAAAACCTTGTAAGGGCCAGGGGGTTTGCGGGGTGTGTTGGTTGTCCTTCAAAACCCATGCCTCAGATGGCACGATGCACCGGCACGGCCCTCGAACCGCCCCTTGTCCAGGTTCCGACCAGCCACCGGCGGACGGCCCTTTAAAGCATAATACCACAAGACAGTCGTCTTCTACCACTAGCGTGCAGATCTCTTACTCACGGGAGCTGTCGACGGACGTTGGGCCGATCGCTTCTCAGCTCTCACATCCTGTTTCACCCGGTCTTCTGATTAAGAGAATCCCAAAAGCAGCAAGGCCATCTTGTGCTGCTCTCCTGGCCGATATAATCCAAGCAATTGTAAGAGAACCAAATTGCGTTGCAAAATGGTTCGATTTGCTGGCCTTCGGTGGAACTGTACTAGTGAAGCCAAGAAGAGGTGGACGAAAGCACAACATGACTAAGATGATTTTGTCCCGCATTACTGAATGGGGACTGCAGGGACCAGACCAGTCGACTAACGATGAATTGCCACTGACGTCAAGTCGTAAGCTCAAGTCCGCTAAATGCGACCACGCCAGGTATTTAGCCTCAACAGTTGCAAGCAAGCTGGAGGAAGGCAATTTCAAGGCAGCCGTCCGTCTCATCTGCAGCGAGGATAAACCGGCACTGGACACACCTGAAACTCTGGCCGCGCTTAAGAAAAAGCACCCGCCTGCACCAGTGGACAGGAGAACCCCATGTGATCCAGACAGTTCCGATCGCTTCATCCCGCTTCAAGTTTCTAAAGAAGATGTCGCTAGGGCAATCTCCTCTTTCCCTGCGGGTTCGGCTGGTGGTCCAGATGGCATTACTCCACAACACTTAAAGGATCTGATGGCCTATGGAGTAGATGACAACATCGGGCAACATCTATCTGACCTTGTCAATCTGCTCCTAAAGGGAGGTCTATCCGAAGAGGTGAATGAGGTCATCTATGGGGCAAACCTTTTAGCCCCGAGCAAGAAGGACGGAGGCATAAGACCGATCGCCGTGGGCTACACATGGCGTCGTCTGGCGGCAAAGTGCGCTAATTCGCATGCGGTAACAAGGCTGTCTCAACTGCTCGCCCCCATTCAGCTTGGGGTAGGCATTCCAGGAGGCGCTGAGGCAGCTGTCCATGCGACACGTCGCTGGATTTCCACAATGCCTGAGGACAGCGTCCTAGTGAAGCTCGACTTCGCCAATGCCTTTAACACTCTGCGCAGAGATTGTCTTCTAGAGGCAGTTGCTAGAGAGATCCCAGAGCTCTACCACTTTGCTCACGCTGCCTATTCAAACCGTCCACTGTTGCGCTATGGTTCAAACACAATTCGATCCGAAGAAGGAACGCAGCAAGGCGATCCTTTGGGACCTCTGGAATTCTGTCTTGTGCTGCAACCGATTCTGATGAAGCTTCGTTCGGATCTGCGTATCGGATATCTGGATGACCTGACATTGGGAGGTAACAAGGAAACAGTGGCCGACGACGTTCAATTAATCGAGCAGGAATCAAAGAATCTGGGATTGCTATTGAACCGCAGCAAATGCGAAATCGCGTGTCACAACACCCAGATGCCGAACAATGACCCTGCGTTCCAAGAGTTCACGAGCATAGCCCTCGAGGACATGACCTTGTTGGGTGCACCTCTAATTTCAGGTCCAGCTGTGAACATGGTCGTTAATTCAAAGGCCAATGACCTCGAGAGGGCAATCGGAAGATTGTCCTTGCTGTATACACATGACGCTCTGGTTCTGCTGAGAAACAGTCTAAGTGTACCGAAGCTCTTGTACAGTCTGCGCACAGCCGTCTGCGCTGATTGCCCGGGCTTGGCTCGGTTTGATCAACTGCTGAGAGAAGGACTGTCAACCATTTTAAATGTGGACCTTGACGATGACCGCTGGCTCCAGGCTTCTTTGCCGGTGAGAGATGGTGGTCTGGGAGTTCGTTGTGCATCTACGCTGGCACTTTCTGCCTTTCTGGCTTCTGCTGCTAGTACAAGCAAACTCCAGGCATGCATCCTACCAACAGAGTCTGCTGAGGAACCATATGAACTCGCGAGTTCAGCACTCAACGCTTGGAAGACCCTGACAGATGCAGAACCACCAACAGGAGCAGCAAGTTATCGCCAGAAAGAATGGGACCTCCGATTCACAGACAAGGCATGGAAAGGTCTGCTGGATTCCAATAACAATCCATGCGACCGTGCTCGCCTGCTGGCCTCACGAGCACCTCATTCTGGAAACTGGATGCTAGCGCCCCCTGTGACTGCCCTAGGCCTGCGCCTCTCAAACGAGGATGTACGACTGGCAGCCGGGTTGAGGCTAGGAACGACGCTCTGCGAGCCACATTTGTGTCACCAATGTCAAGAGAGCGTCGACGCAAAAGGGCTCCATGGACTAATTTGTAGAAGAGGCAGCGGAAAACATCAACGACACAGCATGTTGAACGATGTCATCTGGAGAGCTCTTGGCAGGGCGAAGATCCCAGCGCAAAAGGAACCTCTCGGCTTGCTAAGAGAAGATGGAAAGCGACCGGACGGCGTCACGCTCATTCCTTGGACACGTGGTCGATGTCTGGCATGGGATGTGACAGTGCCCGACACCTACGCCAAGTCACATCTTGTCGACACATCTATCAGAGCTGGCGAAGCAGCCGAACGCGCAGCTAAGACGAAGAGGGCCAAGTATTCCACCATAACCAACACCCACGACTTCGTAGCCCTCTCCTTGGAATCCGGCGGCGCTTGGAGCAGTGAAGGACTGGAGTTCATCTCAGAGTTGGGTAGTCGAACGAGTGCTGCAACCCACGATCCAATGGAGACGTCATTTCTGTTCCAACGTATCTCAGTTGTTCTTCAGCGTGGGAACGCAGTCTGCCTCTTCGGGACATTGCCAACACTCCATTAGCTCATCATGGGCGATAACAGCATAATGTGAAACATATATGTGTAATAATAATAATAATAATAATAATAATTATAATATTGATAACAACAACAATAATAATAATAATAATAACATTAATAATTATAATATCCATGTGTTTTCAAGCTGACCGACCGCTTTATAGATAAAAGTATACAGTATAAACGATTGATGACAAGTTATCGTAGGAGTAGAATTTAATTGTCGGCAGCCATGCAAGAAGGTGTATATTATGTAACACATCAAATTTAACCAATGCCGCCGTCTAGAGAAAGAAGGACTGGTCAACCGTTTACGGGGAAGAAGGTATCAAACTCTGTTCCTGATCAGCTCTGCGTCCCTGCAGTGTCGTCTTATTCATTTCTCCATGAGTCTACGTACTTACGATCATAAAGCGCATCAGTCGACGCTCGTGCTATGTCTTGTATTCTATCGTAAGATGCTATTATCGCTCATAATCTGTCATAGGCAACTGTCCTTGGAGAGCATGAATGCTATTATCCATCACCTTCTCTTGGCATTATCTTCCGAAAAATCGAATTTGCGATCAAATATTCATTTCGTCTTTTCCTCCTCCTATTATTTCGTCAAAACAGGACATTAATTTTCGACCGTGCAGCGTTACCATGGTGACGAATTAATTTAGGTTTTATTTATTGATTAAACGTCATTATGTGACGTCACCGTTGGCCTTACTATCGCGATTCGATGAAAACTACGACATAACAATTAACTGCAATGGCGCCTGCCAATATAAATAGCAACTTATGTGGCGCTTCGTGGAGTTGGCATACGAGAAACACCATGACCTTCAGCTAACAAAGATTCCTGCTTTTATTACTGCTATTAAAACCAGTTTGCAGTATATAGTACGATTAACCCCATCCTGGTGTGTTCTTTCCTCTGTCTCGGATAAATAGCGAATGGAAAAAACTCCTAAGAAGAGTCAAATGTTTAGGAGGCTCTAGGTAACCTAGAACAATCCTACCCAACAGTCTCTGAACTTGTCAACATAGCAGATGCCAATCTCCCATTATCCATAATATTATAATCATAACACAGAAGCGTGTCCTTCACCGATTCCTACTTCCACTCCATTCCCTCCATTCACCAATGAAGGCCTAGAGCCCACAGCCATGTTATCTCACCCAAAGATAACTCTTAATATTTTATCCACAGATCATTGTATAGCTAAATTTACTAGTTTATTGTTTCGTTTTAGCTACTTTTATTATCCGCTGTCACTCATCTTAGAATTTCTGCGCTTTGTCAGCTTATTTTCTTACTAGATTAACGAATATTAACGGACTACCGGTATTATTTAATGAAAATACACAGAAACATCTTTTTTCAAAATTCAATACTAATAAGGCTAACCCTAATATTATTAATAATAGTAACAATAATAATATTAATATTAATATCAATAATAACAACACTAATAATAATAATAATAATAATTATTATTATTATTATTATTATTATTATTATTATTATCAGAAGTAGTAGTAGTAGTAGTGGTTGGTGGAGTAGTAGTAGTAGTAGTGAAAATGGAAGTAGTAGGTGGAGTAGTAGTAGTAATAGCAGTAGTAGGGGAAGTAGGGAGGGAGTAGTGGAAGTAGTAGGCTAGTGAAAGTAGGGGAAAGAGTCGTCGTAGTTGTAGTTTTAGCAGTAATTTCAGTGCATCAGTGCAAGCAGTAGCGGAGTTAATGACACCAGCATGACGATGATCTTGAACACCTAATAGTTTATATAGTTTATTGTCCATTAAGAATAATAATAAGAAGAAGAAGAAGAAGAACAACAACAACAACATAATATTATTATTATTATTATTACTATAATGACAACGAAATTATGAATAGCCACTAGAATATAATATGCTCTGTCTCTTTCACAAGGAGATCAGTACATAATAATAATAGGAATAATAATAATGAAAATAATAATAATAATAGGAATAATTATAATAATAATAATAATAATAATAAAAATTATAAAATTAATAATAATAATAATAATAATAATAATGCTAGAAGAATGGTGTAATTATTTCGTTTCGATGCAAGTCGTCAAGTTCGTTCTAGCATTTCTCTGGGTTATGTAAGCGTGCATTTGAGTGAGATTCAATATTCGGTTCACCGCAGATTCCACATCGAGCGCACAGACCATTGAGTGCCGACAAAACGATCGACCGCACAGCGGGATGGCTTTCCAAGGGCCGTATGTATTTGCCGACCGACCGATACAATCACAGAATCAATTGCGAAATGAAAAGCTCTGGGAGTGCAGCTCTCGGACGACCTGCACCGCAATGACTGAAGATAACGCAACGACTTGAATCGTTTAATTAAATCGGAGCACGTGCTAACCGATGACGCATTGAGGGATGATAGATGCAAAGCAATCCAGATTGACTTGCTCGACCACACCGGTTTTTGCATGTGCAACATATATATATGTATTAAACTCAATTACGTTGGCCTATGTAGGCCTATTTATGCCACCGTTGTGTGCCCGGCTTCGCCCGGTTTTTCTGAGGCACATTCTTCACAGCTGCGAATAAAGGCTACTTTCTTACTTACTATCATATCGTCCCTTAATCAATTATTTCCTGACGAGCTTAAAATATTCCATTTATCTAAATCGAATTTACATTTAGAAGTGAAAATTCGTCCACGTATTTAAATATGATTGCCTCTTTTCAGTGGATCCGCCGTTTTTGTTCTTGAATTAAATGTCCGCTCCAATTTTAGTGGCGACCAATAGCAAATGGAGGCAAATTTTGTTTAGCTGTGCCAAATATATGTATAACGTTTTAGCTTGACTTAATCATATAGTGAATATTATTAGAGAAATTTCGAATTATGATTGGCTGGCAGACTACCTAGGAATTTGGGCTCTAAATGGTTTGAAAATCACCATATCGGAACTCAAAATGCCCATATTTCGGAATTCAAATCAAATTGTGAGCTTAAAAGCATTGCGTTGACCTTGAAATTCTCTTTTTTGAAATTTTCATATTTCTAGAGCGTTCCATTCGCCAGCCTTCAAATGGGATGGAGAAGCAGGCGACCAAACAGAACACACTTTCAGAATAATAGTGCATTAATAAATATATATTAGACTCATATACATGTATATCTATTAGTGGTTTCGATATTTCTGGCTGAATATGTTGGAAAAATATTATCTATTATAGTATAAGACAACGTACATTAAATGTATCTGGTAAGGATCATCGATACTTTTGGCCCTAAGGACCTCATTCATATTTTGACAAAATCAAAGCATATCAGGGTTTTTAAATGCTTCTGAAAGGCTTAAGCCTGTGTGAGGGCCACTACTAATTTAGTGGCTTAAATGCAAAAGATGTGGAAAGGTCTTTGGGATGCATCCATGAATCTATTCCGTTCACGCCACTCTCTTTCCCATTTAGGAAAGCCAGTGGAAAGAAGAAAGACGAGGCAGATACAGTGATGAATTGGGAGCCTGGCATCAAACGCAACCCATCGTATCAAGCTGTTCTGTCTCCACCTCTCGCCATCGTCTCCTCCCTTAAAACAGATCATCAAAGAGAATCTTTCAGCAAATGAGTCTGAGTAACCCCATTGACCTGACGCAGCATTCGTAAATAAGATGGTTCCCCTTGTTTAGAGTTACGAGTTCAATTAAGATCCCCTCAATGATCCACCCAGCCAACAGAAAAGGACATCAAAGCTTCGGCCCAAGATTAGGAAGAAGTAATTGAAGCCGAAGTGAAATACATGTACAAATGTAAATAAAATCGGAAAATATGCATTTTATGCATGCGTGCATAGGTCTATATGGAGTTACGTATGTAGACCTATGTCCACCTCCAAAGTTGCGTAGGAAGGATTTCCCCATAAGAGGTTGGTGTAGTTCAGATGTTTCTTCACTCGATTAAAAAAAATTAGGGGCTCATTGAGGCAGGAATTGTTACTGAATTTTAGCCTTTTTTGCCTTTCAACAGGTTCATGTGATATTGTAAAATATAAGTACTTTTGCTTTAAAATTAGACTATAGGACACAGCCATAGTACTTTTGATAACAAGCTACCCAAAAGTTGCAAACATATACTCATGCTGTAATTCAAGTAAGATCAGTGCTTTTTCTAGCGGAACGTCGTTCCGGTATTGTTTAGATTACTAAATTCAGAAATGGTAATTGTGCAAAAACTCTGGAATTTGATATAAAACTTCATAGTATCAAGTTTTTACATTATAAAATTTATGAGTAGGCCTAAGTGTATAGATTGCGATCATTCTGTCATATAAAATAAATTTTATTTGGAAGCTAACTTTAGCGTCATTTCTTTCGACAATACAGATGCGTTCCGACACAGTTTTTTCTAGTGAAATTCCACAAGATTGGTAAAATCTTTCAACTGTTTATTTGAAAGTGATTGTTGATCATTCTGGAACAGGCACTGAAAACCTTGAATAATAAGTTTGTGGTTTACATTTTTTAATCAAAGCTGAGAGAGAAAGGCTTCCAAAAATATGGAATGTAAATTGTAGTTCCTACTTCTGATCCGATATTGAAAGACATTGCCTCGTTTGGTTTGTCTCAAAGCCAGTTTAGGCCTTGACAATGAAAATTCATATTTTGTCTCCAACCGTAGTAACTGCACTGTAAAGATCATGGAACTCTGTAGACCCATCTGCACCATCTCGCAAACGTTGCACTTCTTTTTGTCATAATCTTCTGCAAAGGACAAAATATCTACTAAGTCAACATTTTGCTTTTGCAGTTCTTTACAGAGTCGAAAACTGTAACTGAAAACTTGATCTACACAGCGTAATGCTACGTTGAAATCTGCTTGTTGCATAGTGCTTGACAGTTGCATTGCTTGACAAGAAGTTTACAGTCCGCCCACTCTGAAATTTCCATTAACCCATGGAAGATTGCATCGTGTAGATCTTTTAATGCAGACATAGATTCAGCCTTCTTTCAACCAATCTCGTGGCACATGCGTGTATACATTTTTGGAAGTTGCTAGTAAAAAAGGTTGCAACATTGCCAATGGGGGGTTTTAACCCACAAAAACCCTCCATCCTGCCTACCCCACTGCACCTCCAACATTGGGGTCCAATTGGATGTAGGCCTGCAACCGTTCGAACTTCCATTGACAGCCAGGCATCGACCGCACAGCAAAACAGTTCAATGATAATAAATGTATCGACGTGAATTGTGGTGGTAACAGCAAACGACGGGATAATGAGATACATGTAGCTCTCACGTATCTGGTCTATATATAGATAAGCACTGGACTATCACTAGTTAAAGAATTATAACACGATATCGAGAAATAATATTCAGCCTCGAAATAAGCAGACCTCTTGAGTTTATACAGACTCTTCGTTCCATTAAGCCATGGATGAAATGGATTTATTTTGGCGACACTGCACACCAGTGGGATACATTGTTTATAATCCATTTGCGTTCTACCTTTGAAATCTATCCATACGCATGTAGGCTGAACTTAATCGTATGTATATTCTGTGAGGTATTAGTGATCAATAAAGTCACTACTACTATCACTTGAAACATGCCGTTGTGTCCTTTTGAGACGCGTCTCTCTCAGGATTTCACTTGACTTTGCCTTTGTTGGGACTTCTTGATCTGTCATCTGTCAAAAACATCCGACATAGTTTAGCATATTCAGTTCTGTCTGTCTCTGAGTGTCTGTGTCCTTCTCTGTCTGTCTCTGTCGGCCTGCCTGTCTGTCTGTCTGCCTGCCTGTCTGTCTGTCTGTCTGTCTGTCTGTCTGTCTGTCTGTCTGTCTGTCTGTCTGTCTGTCTGTCTGTCTGTCTGTCTGTCTGTCTCTCTTTCATTGTCAACCAAAGCAAGTCAAAGCATGCGACACACTGGTCCAAAAATCATCTGCAGTGCTAAGATCATATTCTCCCAAGAGAGAAACTCGCGAACCAACAATCAGCTGACAAAAGAGCGCCGACAATTTGAAATAGAGGCTGGACTAATGAAAATAATTCTAGCTTAAATGGAAAATAGATTACTGAAATAAATCTTGTTTAGTTAGAAGCTGGATCAACGAAAGAAATTCTGTTAAACTAAAAAGTTAGAAGAAGAGCTGGATTGATGACAAACATTCCGTTCAAATGAAAGCGGAATTGATTAAAATCCTGTTTACTAGAAGCTGTATTGGGCGATTCCAATCGTCAATCCAGCTTCCATTCAAGCCTGAGTCTTTTCATTAGTCTTTTTGATGTTTTTATCATCTGGACTCTAGTTAGACAGATTATTTTCATCAGTCTGGCTTCTAGTTAAACAGGTTAGTTTTTTCATCAGTACCGCTTCCATTTGACCGGCATTCTTTTCATCAATCAGACACAATTATTTTCATCAGTCCATGCAGCTTCTAGGTAAACAGGAAAATTGTCATCATTCCCGCTTCCACTAAAGCATAATACTTTTCATAAGTCCAGCTTAATTTTATGCGTGAATCTTCTCATCGCAACAGCTTCCGTTAAAGCGTTCTTCTAATTATGCTGAATAATTAACGCTGTTAATTTTGCCAATACAGCTTCTGTTTAAGCAGACTCCTTTTCATCAATCCAGTTTCCATTTTAGGAAGAATTATTTTCATCGACACAGATACAACCTTTTATCGGCGCTATTTGGTCGGGTACTCTTTTGTCGGGGTGCTCTTTTGACGGGTCACGATATTCCGTACATAGGGTATTGCAAACGCTCATAGGCGTGCTCTTTTATTTGGACGCTATGTGTCTGAGTAATACACTATGATTATGTGGCAAGCGTTGGATGGACTGGTGGTCGAACTGCTGCTTGCGTGCAGATCATAATGCTTAGGAGAGGTCCGAACGGCAGTTATGCTGAAAACCAGCGATCAGGTGAGACGTCGGTAAAAGGCATGCAGGTAGGATTTTAAATCTGACCACTTTATCGGCGGCGGATCTTCAAGGGAGGTTCTTTGAGGTTGATAAAAGGGGAGTCGTACAGGCTGGTTTTCGTATGTATATAAAATAGCAAGTGGGCATCTCTGGGTGTCTTTTATTTTAGTTGATAATTTATATTGCACTATTCTACTTTTAGTGAGACTATACGGAGCTGTTTTTTTTATATGTAATTGCATGTATACGTCTTCTAGGTTTTGGTTAATTGTAAACGTATGTGCATGTTACAGGCAATGTGTGAAACCAAAGATTTTCTAAAATGCCTAGGCAATTTATAACATCCTAACCCTACGCTAACCCTACACCAACCCTACTCTAACCCTACACTAACCCTTGCCCTGACCCAAACCCTAACCCTATAACCCTAGTCCCATACCTAACTCTAAAACTAAATAGGGGATTTTACAAAATGTCTGGTTTCACACATTGCGATACAATACAACTGAAATTTGATACCGCTCTTCTTCCAACAAAATTTGCTCAGAAGTGCACAAACGCCT
>OY365806.1:2461939-2485021 GCA_959347315.1 Bimastos eiseni
GGAGTTGACTTGAGTTAGAAAGTGCATGTTATATTAACTTGAACGTGACTTCCACGGATTTGTCATTTTGGCGTTGGGAAAGTCGCTCTGTGTATGCTTTAGATATTCAGGGACGTGTCTAGACTCCGTCAGTCGTTGATCATCAATCTTCATTGAGGAGAGCGACAGAGAATGTCATCATTGTGGGGGGGGGCAAGAGAAGTCAAGAGAAGTCAAGAGCAGTCAATCGAAGTCAAGAGAAGCCAAGTGAAGTCAAGATAAATCAAGAGAAGTCAAGCGATGAGACATTGAGCAAATTGTTATGGAGGTCGCTTCTGATGCAGATGCGAGCAAACAAGCATAAAACGATCATTCGCTACTGTTTATGCTGCCAATCTTAATCAAGCAAAAATATTTTATATAGCGCCACTATTTGAGATAGGGCGATATGACTCCTTCAAATAGGCAGGCAAAGTAACACCGAAGCAGCGCCAAGCGAAGGAAGATATCATAAGTAAGATACGCTTGGGTAGAGACAACCAGCGCGTGACATCCCGCATTTGAGTAGGGACAGAATGCAGCCGAGGTGTGGACCATACTTTTGTTCTTTTGTTCTGATGACTGTCCACAGTACGATTGAGCTCAAAAATACATTTATTATTCAAATAATTGACTCACAGAGAAAATTTATGTCTGCTTTACCTTTTTAAATTTTTCAATTACACTTTACATTATCTTGTGTCAAGAACTCTGACTCTTAACGCTGTTAAAACATACATCTAGGTTGGCTAATGAATGGGTTCATTGTTTACGTAATTAGCCTCTTCGGAATCAGTGAAACCTTTGTTCAGTGATTATAATAGGTAGACGTGAGATGTTTATGGCGCCATATAAATGTCCCCAGAGACATGGATGTACATATACCTGCAATGTAACCGCAGACATTATAGAAAGACGAAGATCAAAGCGAGGAATAATTTCACATAATTGATCGTAAGGTTAGTTGAAGATATCTCACATAAAATCGACAAATCAGATGATTATATTGGTAGAATGATTACTCCAATGCCAACCTCGACTCTGAAAGTAGACCGCACTACCCGACTTGAAACATGGATTGTATATTTTGTATAAATTTGCTTGAATTTATGGATCTACTACGCAGAATGGTTACGACGGGATCCGAGAAACATTAAGTTCATGTCAAGACTCAGCCATTTGATATATGTAACGTCATTTCAGCAGAATTTTGTGAAAAGTAGAAACTGAATAAGTATTCGAATGTCGTTTGAGTATGCACGACCAGAGGAGGCGATCCCTGGGGCCGAGGGGGTCAACCTTTGACAGAGAGGAGACAATTTGTACGTGACCCCCTCCCACATTTCCTACCTTCCTCATTGGATGTCCCCCACCTGTCAGACGAGATCGCCGCCTCTGTGCACGACTATGATGGTTAAATGACGAAATATGTGAGCTGCAGAAACGTTGCAGATCAGAGGAGGAAAGTTAAAGGTCAACATTCTGAGAATTGCCACATAGAAAGGGCGCAGGAGAGATTCGTCATCTAAGGAATTCGCAATGTTCATCACCATAATTTAATCATAATAAGTGTTTCGACTTATCGGCTAAATTCGACGAAGCCCTCGAAAGTCTCGAGGTCTTGAACATCATTCGAAATTCATAGCAGAAAAATTCGAGAGTTTGTCCGGTTTCAACGGTTTGGAAAAGTGTGTGTTAACTGCATAAATTGCTCATCCTAATATAGTGCAACTGGGAATTTTCCGCAATGGGTTTGTTCAGAGTTGGCAAACTTATTCTATGATCTATCTGACAGTCATTCCCATTTGGTACAAACATGACTAACTAGTAGCCACATTGAATGTAAGTAATGTCTTCTGTCCCTGAATGAGATGCTTAAGGTTTCCCCTCAAGAGATCACTGTGCTCATACCAAAACACTGAACACGAGGCCAATGCATCGCAAGGCATAACCTTTACTCCCAAGTTTTCGCTACCACGGACAACTTTCACAGTTTGACCTCAGAGGCTCAGAGGTACGACGTGTGTGCAAAAGCTTGCCTAATATCGTCACTATGGAGTCGAACACGTAACTTTATGATAGGTGACCAACTATGTCACCGATGAACCAACGTATTAGTGGTCAATCATTACAGAAGATTACTCTGATCGATCGAGTCAAGTGGGGAACCTATAGGCGCTGAAAGCTAGCAAGAGTTCATAGGTCAGCAGAGGTTAATGTCATAGGTCAATCAGTACACGAGGCTTCGGTGTAATTGTACAAAATTGATGGAAGATTGATCATGCGAAAGAATGCAGTTGTTGTTGATAAAAGAGATACAGGCTTTACATCTGTCTACGTTCAATTTATGTGCGCAATCATTTGTATATTTTATGACTGTATAGTTATGGACGCTTACGACATTTGACATTATGAACTGAATTTTATTCTTCTACGTGGCGCTAAGTAAATTTATAATAACGATTACATACACGGGCAAATGCACAATTGCACATACAGTCATATACCTATAATGTATGAATGAATCAATGAAACTTGATGTTGCGCCTTTTCAAGAAGTCTATTCAGAGGCGCTCTCTGCCCTAGCCTACATAATAATAAAAAATGTATAGACCTATAATAGGTGCAGACGTCTAGACAGACATGTCCATGTATATGTATTTATGTTTGATATGAGATGCACATTCGCATGATTTCTGTAGGAATATCAATAAAAGATACCATTGAGACCGGTCTCTATGTTGATATATATATATATATATATACATTACTGCTTTGAGCATAGGCCTACATATATATATGCACTTATTCATACATATATACACGTACATATGTCTATTGTATCATCGATGTATATATATACTTATATATATATACATACACTGTATGTAGCTGAGGCGTGGCAGCATAGCAGCCAGATGACATACAAAGACGTACTTGAGTTCATGTGCGTTTTGTGTGTTTGTATAGGGCTGGGCTGTTGGAACTATTGCATCCATTGGTTGCTAACGCTGAGACCGATCGGCTGTTTCTCTGCCGCAGCAGCACATTGTGATTTGAAGTGGAACAACAAATCATCAAAGAGGAGAGGCAGCCGCCGCTGCAGCAGCAGCAGCCTTTGACATCTGGATGATGATTGGGGCAATGACGAAGAGAGGGTAAACAGACGAAGAAAAACAAGAAGATATCGAGGAACGGATGGACAGATAGACAGAAGGCGTGTCTTTGATGACCTCTGCCAGGACCTGCAATAGCTGTCTCGTTTTAGATAGGTGCAGTTGTTGGCTGGTCGGAGAATGGGTTGGTGCGTTTGCTGGTTTTAAATAGTTGATGAAGATAGCAGTTGCATGGCTGGTTTCTGGTGTGTATAATTGTTGTTGACAGTTCCAGGGTGAGTTCGTGCTTTTTCGGACTCTTTATTAGTTGAATCCTTGGCTGGTTATTTTTAATACAGTGGTGGAAATAATTTTGTTGATGTAGTTGACGAAGATGGTAATTGGGTTGCTTCGGATGAGTCTAGTTATTGGCTGATCGAGGATAGGTTGAAACTTTTCTCAGTGCCCGATATTAAACAGTCGATGGAGGACATTGGGTGGCGGTTATAGATTAGTCTAATTTGGTTGGTCATTGGTGATATGGAAAGGGGAACATTTGAGCTGAGTCAATAATGTTGATCTTATATGTGGCGCATCATTTCCTGGCTTCAAGCGAGTGGAGTCATTGTCTGGTTTTAAAATTTGCTAATTAAAGTCGATGATTACAGCTGTCCGTCCGGCTGTATAAGAGAAAATGTTATACCGCTACAGGTTTCATCATTAATTGGCTGATAGTAGATAATTAGTGGGCATTGTCAAGCTTTAAATGCGATTGGTCTATTGCGTCTTATCGACACTATATTATGATAACATACGATTATGCCCATAGACTGTATTGCCACCCGTCGGAACAATTGCATTTATAACAGTCATAGTAGAAAAATGTATTGTTTAACAGGAGGCAATGAGAGAGATACCCTTTTTCCCGTAAGGGACCAAGGTCCCGCTGACAGGGATATCTTTGCACAGGGAACAGTTAGCAACTGGTTTTATACTTTAGCCTAATATTGAGTTGACATCGTGTGATGGTTTCTGATAAACTCATTTGCTGATGTCGCCAACTCTAGGTCGTAGACAAGGAGATCATAAATTCACAGTCGTTGTTGTTGTTGTCGGCAGTTGATCAGTCCATCCACTCACGACCGGTACCAACAATCGGATTAACGTCCATCTTCTAATTAAACGATACGTATATTTGTTGCAGAGACACAGGTGAGTAATTGGTTCACCTGAGAATCCCTTGTGACACCTATCCTTCCTCATTCTGCGATGTCCTCCTGCCTTAAGCTTCCCTGCGGCATCGGTTCATCCTCCATTCCTGGAACCGTTCCCTCCTCTTCATCCTCATCGTCCTCCTCCTCCGCCTGCTCCGGTCGCCCTCAGAGCAGTCTCCGGCTCCAGTCAGATGTACAGCGAGTAACCGTCGCCATCTTGGGAGCAAGGGGTGTCGGGAAGACTGCACTAGCGCGTCAGTTCGTTCGATGTGAGTTCCTTGAGGATCACGAAAAGAACAAGCCGACCCAAACATACTTCACGTCTATCGTGGTCAACGAACGCATCTATGAGGTAAAACAACATGTAATTCACCAATTTCAACCATAAAAAATAGTCGTATCACGTCAAATGATGCCTGCTAATCCAAACGATTCACGGATAAATAGTTGACGACAAATTTAATGGTTCACTGACTAAAGGTTCCCAACCAAGAAGTTATTATACGCCCACAGTATTCAGTAAAGTAGAAGTTGAAATGATGATGATAATAATGCCTGGTTCACTCAAAATTGGTCAACTGACAAATAGTTGACGACAATTTGTTCACCAACAAATATTTGACGACAAATGCCTACGGACAAAGGGTTCACGACCAAATAATATAATCGCCCACTGTATTCTGTGAAACAATAATAATACGACTTGTACAGTGTTATTACACGGGCCAGCCGAAGAAAAGGGCTCTGCATGCGAGTTCAATATCCATGACAGTCGCATGATATTTTAGAAAGATAGATTTTCTTGAGTCGTGACTGTAAAACATCAAGATATCCTTCGCAATAATCAGAACCAGCAACTGTTGCACGAACTCGTAGGTGGACGCGTGACTTTGTTTAATATCTCCGTTTAATTTGAAACTGACAAACCGAGAGTATGATCTCAACTACGCTTTAAACGAATGATGAGTAGTTATTATCTCGGAAGTCGAATTCAACCGTCGGCATGTAGTCCTACAAGGCGTGCGTTACATATGCGTTATGCATCTGGTTTAACTAACGCCGCTGCCTAGCGAAAGAAGGACTAGTCAACCTTACGGAGGATCAAACTGAAAATCAAACTCGGTTCCTCAGCGTATTATCAATCACTCTACCACCCCCACACCCACTCCCACCCCGTCCTTGTACAATTGATAGAACAGCGTGAAGCCCAAAGTCTGCAACTATTAACGGCAAAGAGATGAAGCGACAGTCAGAAACAACTTCCTGAAATGAATTATTTGTATTCGTAATCTCCGAACTTCAAAAAACCAATCGCAGGGCACTAGCTTATTCACGAGCAATATCATTCAATTATTCTGAGCATTTATATATCGCCCCTTCAAATAACCTACTCAGGAGCGCTCCCAGCCCAGCCACGACTAAAGAAAAAAGACTTAAGAGACTTGTAAAAACTTGACGGCTGTGCCCCAAGCAATGAGCGGATCTGAAATGAAAGAGCATTCCACATTGAGGAACCCACAAATGAAAAAGCACGGCGCTGCCTAACAGCCAAGAGAGCACGTGGAACTAGACGCTCACCCTTTGTCACAGAGCTAAGCACCCGACGCGCTGCAACGTCAGACACTGGGCGGAAAAGATCACGCAAGTAATATGGAGCACAACATTGTCAACAAAGAAAGCAACTCGAAACAAGAGGAGCAGCAATGGCCATCATAGCAATGCGTCATCCTAACCACAACTGTGTCAAAGCGACCTCATACAATGGGATAAATGATGCGCCTCTATTTGCTACTGATTTCCTCCGTCAATAAATCCAACAGAGTAAATTAGCCAAGCGCAAGGAACCGTGCCAAAATGACTGTCCCATAACTCGCACGTAGGGACGGTTTAGACGAATGATAGGGCGCTATATAATCGGTATGTTCTGGCTGCTGATGGTGATTTATATAGCTCCATTCGGTTCGCGGATAAGTCGGGGTGTTTCAGGAATGGATGCTGGCCTACAGCGGCGGGTCACATTGGTCGACATACGTCACGCTGCGTTATAGCCAAGTCACTGACGTGGTCAATAAATCGAGATTTGGGCCGACGACGAACAACTCTGATTCCAGAGTTCATTTATTGCAGGACCCTGAAGCCATGGCCCCATATGAGTTCAGAGGAGATGCATGGCGTCAGCATGGTCACAGAAAGATCATTATCTATGTCGATCAGAATGTTTTCCATTACTATAACTGCACAAAACTCGTTCGGTTTCCTTACCGTCCGTAGCTTTGCTTCTTGCCTCAGTCGTCGAAGTCTTACAAAATCGGGTTTTTAACGGAGTGACCAATTCCCGGCTCGCCGACAGAAATTCTGGGCCCCTATCGTCCTTTGGCAGAGAAATTCCGGCTTCTAAACATTGAGGCCCCTAGTCAGAGAAATTCAGACCCATTGCCAGAGATATTCAGGGTTCCGAGATAGCAGAGGTGTAACAGGGTTTTGAAAAGTGGGTGGGGGCATAATTTCTAAAATATTGTGCGAAGCGAACACATTTTTTTGCCCCCCCCCCCACTTTTTGAATTTTGCTCCACCCCAGAAATTTGAGAAATGGTGGGGCACAAATTATTTTACCAAAAGTCATCTTTAAAAGCCATTGAAGAAACATAAAAAAACCGATTAGGTGGGGGAACATGGGGCACTGAGCGCTAAAACTGGAGGAGCTTTGCCCCTCCCAGTTTTTAAACTGGAGGGTCATTGCCCCCCGCTTGTTACACCCCAGCTAGGCAGAGTCATTCCGGGCACCTAGGCTCCGAAATTCAAGGTCTTAGTACCTAGACCATGATATTCTGGACCCCAAGGCAGAGAAATTCCGGGCCTCTGGGCAGAGAAATTCAGGATCCATTCGCATAGGAATCACGGCTGCAATCATGTTGGGTTTCTGGTTATTTTTTTACAAAAAACCAAAAGATACGACAAATGGCATTTTTGTTTATTTGTTTTTAAAATAATTTTATTCAATTTACCAAAATTAATATTATATTACTAATTGTGTTATTCAGGTCTAAATCAGGCTAAATTAATTATAAAAACAAGTTGGAGCTCTTTTTCATGCTGTGTTTGATGCTTGTTATAACAAAACTGTTGTGACAAAATCCGAAGGAAAACTAAAAACCAAAAAACAAAATAAAACCAAAAAACCAAAAAACCGAAATACCAACTTTTGATTTTAAATTTTTTGTTTTGTTTTTTTTGTACCCTTGATAGGAATGTTGAATCCACTGGTAGAGCAGTCGCGCACCTCTTTGACGAATGTTGGCGTGTACTATAACAAACAATGATAAGTAGGCCGACACTACTAATCAGTTTGTTGAAGTTAACCTGGTTTTAGCAAAGTATGAGTAATACAGTCAGAGACGACGGATTCGCTGATATATTAGACATGTAGCTCTTAAACAATAGCAGTAGGTATACTAGTTGTTTTGAGTTTAACGACATTGCGTCGTGTGAGAATTATCTAGTCGTATCTCCACTTTTTTCTAAAATGCGTATAGAGTTAGTATGTAGCGGGCAATATGTTTTCATTCTTCAGTTTAAATAGCTAAGAGATACGACATGTTGTTCTGAAGATATTCATCAAAAACTAACTGTCGTATATCCAGACATGTTTATCGTACCACCAGAGTTGTATGGAGTTTACACGGTATAGCGGTATATTATGAATATACGCCAAGATAATTCTCACGCGACGCTTTCCTGCCAAAATCTTCAAACTCGTTTTTCTCGGAATTTTCGGTTTTGGAGATACGCCAAGATAATTCTCACGCGACGAGATTTGTGCGATAACACAGATCATTAGCGTCGCCCTCCTCTTTTGGCCAGGCTTGGAGCTGGCAATGCCAGAATGCATGTAGTGACGGAGTTACAGGCGACGAAGCTCACTACAGACGAACCCAACGACCACCACCAGAGGGTCCCTCGCAGGCAGTAGACCTCCATCAGGGCATTCTTCTGCCACCACAAGTAAGGAGAGCGATATTATTCGAAGCTGACATGTAACATAGCGCTCGTGAATAAGCTGGTGACCTGCACTTGGCTTTCGAGTGGCTCTTTAGAAGTTCGGAGATTACGAATACGAATATCAATGTAGTGGCATTTCATCTGCTGATAGAAATTACTTAAATGTACGCCTGTCTACATAATGATGATGGTTTGATGCAGGTAAAACTGGTCGACTGTTCCGGAGCAATTCGCTTCCCCGTCAACTCTATCCAGGAGTGGAACGAGCACCGGGGACACGGCCTACGCAACGCTTCCGCCTACGTCATCGTCTTTGACGTTACCGACGAGGACAGCTTCCGGTTCGCTCGATCGATCCGCGAACGAATCGTCCACAGCCGAAACAGCCACGACGTTCCTATGGTGGTGGCCGCGAACAAGCTCGACCTTCAGATTCAAGGGTGTGGCAGTGGAGCGGGTGGAACGGCCCCGCTTGGGGTCACAGGTACAACAGTCTTCGGGGACAGACCCCCTACGAAAAGGGACCATGGTAACGTCGTCAGGAAGCAGTGGAAGTGTGCCTACGTGGAGTGCTCAGCCAAGTACAACTGGAGGGTGGTGGCCTTGTTTCGAGAGCTGATGAAGGCGGCTGACAATGTCAACGACTCTCATAAGATTACTACGCTGAGGGTGCAAGAAGCGCTTAGGAACAACCGTTGCTCGATTCTATAGCGTCACTAGACAATAGAGTATAACAGACAAGGAAGAGAGACTCCAGTGCTTTTTGCGACAGAAGAAGTTCCAGGTGAAAGCCAGACGTATCCTTCTTACTCCACTCGGATTGGGATGTTGAACTATTGGTGTAACTACACGTACGTTGAACGCATAAAAAAGTCTATCAGACCAATGCGTTGCGATCAACAGTTACTGCAAAAAATCTGTTAACGTTGAGCTCTATTTATATTTACCGGTTATAGGTTTGCTTAATTAAAACGGGCGCAATCTTTCTAATGTGCAGTTAAATATGACCGTTCTTGAGACTTCACAATGAGGCATACGATACAATCTCTTCATCCAGGAATTGATATAATCGAGACAAATGGCAGGCCTAATCGTGGATTTGAGAAACTTAAACATGAACCTGTTGATCGAACCAATTTGCTTAAAGCTATGCAGTTTGCTGCCCGTTCAGGATGGGATTGGTTGGACATTGGGGCTAATTTGTCTAGATACTCGACAACAATTCTTACAATCAGTGATATATTCCCATCATTATGAAACGAGGTCACCTGATTTATCTTCTCTGGTCATGCCTAGAACAAGAACTGATTTTGATGAATGAGCATTATCAATTGCTTGACTTAGTTTTTTGGAACACACATTAATATATGTATACATACACACTTAACCTCGTATACATACACACCATCACACATGCATACATAGAGCCCACATAATGCAAACATGTCTACATAGCGTACATTAGCCTATCCATACACTTGCATGATTTCTTTAAGAGATGAGAAAATGACAGTCACTGACAAAACTGTGCCGCCCCATAGGGGTCCTTATACGATTCCTCCCCTTCGCGTTATTACTGTCACGCTGAGAGCGCTTCTGAATACATGTAGATAGTGCTGTAAGAAGCGCTATATAAATCATCAGATAATTATAACCTGTCTCCACCAGACGGCAAGAGGAAGGCCACCGTCTGCTTTCACTGACTGAACTTTCGACTCCTATTCATTTTCAGAATGAAGAATGACGTCTGACGTTACTGCGGTCAACGAAAATCGCCACGGACTACGCATCTAGGATGATTACTCCGATGTTGTACGTCTATAGTGGCCATGTTTGTGGGAATATAGTCACGATTATAAGATATATTAGGCTACAATATTTATTACTTGAACCTAGGACATATTAAGATGATCCTTGATGTAGGTTTATATAGGCTAAGTGATATTCACTTCGATTGAAACTGACAATAAGATTTTATGTTATATGGAAATGTTCTAAGATAAGGCATACGTTCCATGTCCCACTATGGAACCGGTCCCACTATGGGACATGTGGGTGTCACTCGTTTCCTTGTGAAGGCCCTCGAACCAGAAATGGACGAATCCTATGATCCTGGACATGTAGCCAATGTATCAATGCAAGATTTTCCGTTAACTTTTACCCCTTCGCGTTACTACTGCCTCTGATACTTCCATGCATAAACTCTATACTGCTTTTATTGCTACTGCAACCACCACTACTGCTACTCTAATTATTATTATTATTATTATTATTACTATTATTATTATTATTATTATTATTTTTATTATTATTATTATTATTATTATTATTATTATTATTATTACGATGTTTTCTTAAGGAACATAGGCACATGATCGTTCGGGATTAACAAAAATAAGGGGGCGTTGTTCTGGAATGGCTAGTCTTCGCAGATGGTTTTATTATTATTATTATTCTTTTTATTTATGTTATTATTATTACTGTTATTATTGCTTTTATCAATATTGTCATAATTATTATCGTCGTCATTATTATTATTAACCTGTTTCTTTAGCGAATAACTTCTACTGGACTTCGACGATGTCATTAAAGCAGGACTTAAGCCTCCTATTAACTTATCCCCGTATGTATAGTTAATTATGTGAACATTTTGTAAAGCGTCTTTCGCAGCAGGCGATTCAGAGTCGTCTTCTCAGCGTAACATGAAACATGAAAAGCAAAGAGGAGATACTCGCAAGAATCCTTCCGCGGATTGCCAGGGAGGTCGTTCCTCAGTCAGAGGCCCTCTTCGGCAGAAAGCCCAGCGCTGAGATAAAGAAGGTCGCGACCAAGGTACAAGAAGATCAACTTGGTCAGCAGAGCGAAGAAGGCGCGAAGAACGAGCAGAGAATGGGAAGAGAGGACCGTGAAGCCTTCTCAATGTCCAAGAATCTGGGCTAAAATATACCAATTAGTTAGATACTTGACTACTTAGATGCTTGTTAATAATCTACATATTCATAAAATCAAAACTAAACTATCAGCATAGGTAACAAAATATCAATCAAACAATCAATCGATATCGTTTAATTGTCTCCAACCACAGTATTTGAGAATAGAACATGCATGTACAATTGTACATACAACCATCGCCAGTATAATCAAACTGGAATGATTGGATAAATATATCATGAAGTGCTTGCTGGACAATAGATTGCGGATTAAGTTTCGATTTGGGGTGAGAGGCCACTGGGAAAGAAAAATCCCCAGAGGGATTGAGTGAAGATGATCTCTGATATAGATATATATATATACATATATATATACACACACAGAAATCGTATGACCATATGATATTATGACATTAGCATCCTCGAAGTATTGAGCTACAGACTGGAAAGTCTTGGTACAGGAGAACTACAACAAACATGCGACGAGGTGGAGAGTTCCAGATAGAGAGAGAATCCCAAAATAATAAACTCTTATTCCTTTGTGTTAATGCTGCATGCACGACTTAGTCTATTAAGCTGCATCTTTGGAGCAGGTGAATGCACAAGTACCGTGTATATTGATAAATTCATATTTATATAATACATATAATATGCATATATTGTGTGAGTGATTATTATATGATATATAGATATATAGTCACCTAATGGCCATTTATATATGCATATATATATAAAAAATGGCAGATGCGTCATTGTATGCATACATATATATATATTTATATATATATATATATATATGTCGTATATATATCAGGTGATGAATAGCTAGATGTGATTTCCGGTTGAAGCCGTCTGAACGTGGCGACGAAAATGCCCAAAATCCAAATGAATCAACAACTGTCAGTCATTGTACCTTATTTTCTCACTTCTATTAATTGTACACATCTACTCGCCGAAGCATTTATCATCCAGATATACATGTATATGTATATATGCATAATTATATAATATATATATATAATTATATATGTATATATCACACTGTATGGAAATATATATATATATTTCATTATATGGCGTACATAATGTACTGAATGAGGATCCTATGTGTATTACAGATTTCTGTATTATTTTCGTAGAATTGCGTATGAAAAATCCTCTTTTAATATATGGGATTTCTGTTTATCCGCAATATGAGATTTCCTCTGTTATTCTTCGCAGATGATGGAAAGCACAAACGACAGAGTCCAAATTAGAAAGGATTCTGTTGATGTCCTGACTGACTCAACCATCGTGCGAAACGCTTTCTCTTCGTGGTTGTCCCATGCGCCGGACTAAGGGCCGCTCCGGGACCATAAATTACTCTCTGCCCCTTTTAGTATACTCAGGGTTTAACGCCGTTGTATCGTTACATAACTGTCATTGTAAAGGTTCGTCTCTGAATACTAAATATTGAAGCAGAAAGGTCGTGATGAACCAGAGATATTCAAATATAGATTAATAAATCATGAAGATAAAATGATGACGGAAGGTTTTCTATTGTTAAAGGAAATGAAATGGATGACAAGACGTTGAAAAACTAATAAAAGGTTATGAGCAGGCTTTGTGAGAACCAGTCATGGAAGATATGGTAGACAGTTTGCTGACTAAACTAAATTTTCTCTTGCAACAGCAATTTTGTTTTAGTCAAACCAAATTTACAATGAAATTTTTAATTTGTAAATTCTCGAAATTTACTATCACCCTTCTTCCGAAATTTCTTGCTCAGAAGTGCACTCGCCTCGACGGCGCAAATGGCAGTTGTACTGTAGATTAATTGGCAGCGAAGGACTTGCTCAAGGTCCCTACACAGTGACACCTCGGACGAGGATCGAACCCACTCACTCAGCGCACACTGAGCGTTACGAGCCGACCCCTCTAGCCAGTCAGCCACTGTGCCACACAATGATAATTAAGAAAGTCAGAGCTGCCAGATCTCGGCAGATTTAAGAGTCTATACAACCAGATTTCTGTTTCTTAGTTGTCTTTGTTTGGTTCTCATAATTGTCGCTTCTTTACCGCAGTTTTCTTTATCTTAGCACGTAAGCAAAAACGCCAAAAGGACACGAAATGTCAGAATATATGCAGAGAGAAAAAACCTTTTACAAGAGAATAAAGAGCATTAACTAGCTGTTAAACACGACTTCGGCTGAACAACTCTAATTGTTCGACTCAAATACAATGTACTCGCTGATTGATGGCAAGTAGATTATGGCAATGATAGTAATAACAGGTGATGAATGATGATGATGATGATGATGATGACGACGATGACGACGACGACGACGACGATGATGATAATATTAATAATAATAATAGTAATAATAATAATAATAATAGTAACAATAATAATAATAATAATGAAACCATCTGTTTCTCTCCGGAGAATAGTTTTATCAACCCGATGGAACAAAAATTATAATAATGATCATAACATAAGTAATAGTGATAATAATTAAAATAATAATATTAATAATAAATCATATCTGTTCCATATGATCTCGGTGGCTATTCACCGAGACAGTTCCCCCTGTTTATAGCATAGATATCTTGAAAAGGCGCTATATCAAGTATTTAAGATTGATTGTTTATTCGGAACATTGCTACCACTCTCTGAGCAATACTGAGCGATGCAATAGGCCTATAATATTCAGAGAATAATAGCAATAATGATAATGATATTTCCGTCTAAATTAAAACTGACAAACTTCTGAAGGATTACAAAACATTGTATTAACGAATGATGACAAGTTATTACAGGAATCGATTTTTCTGTCGGCAGCCATGCAAGGCGCCTATTACGTCATACAACTATAGCATCACATAATTCAATAGGTTGAATTTGATCGTATTTGAATAAATTATATTATAAAAGATTACATTGTTTGAACTTAATTGGATTTTATTTGATTTTGAATAAAAAATGGGATAAAATTAGATCATAGTAATAGTATTATAAAGTCGGATTAGCCCACATTCGATGCCACTCTGTAACCTGTAACTTCTGGATGCGCCCTCGCTGTCGACCGCCACACCAACGGACAGCGATGCGCACACAATAAGCAATGAATCTGATTTAGAGAGTGGTCGATAATAGAGGAGGATTCGGTGGAACGGTCGGACCACGGTGAATGGAAACCGAGGTTTCGAAATCCATCGATCACGGACTAAGCAAGCGATAGATGGACTCGATATACCGTCTCCCATAGCAACGATTGTTATGGATTTACTCGGTACATTGCAATGGTAATGATGCTAAAATATGCACAGACTGACATTTGCGATGATTTTGACTTTACCATACTATTACCTTACTTGCATTACGCAGCATATCCCGACTAACTTGATTTCCTTTCCCCAGCTTTAACTTATATTACATTATCTCACATTATCTAGTCATACATTGCCATATCATGATATGACATAAGATAATGAACATAGCACAACTCATGCCGTACTATAACATAGACACAATAAACATATCATAACACAGCAGGACTAAACATATGATGTCACATTATCACACAATATCCTGCGTCATTCTCTTTATTTTGACCTCTGCCTATCGATTTTGTTATGATTAAGCGCCTGTGAATAAACTGGTTCCCGCGACTTCGCTTTTGCGGGCTCTGTGGAATTGTTGAGTTCACGAATACGATATTGTAGTAATAATATACCATATCCAATTAAGTTCAAACAATATAATCTTTTATAATATAATTTATTAAAATATGGTATTAAACAATGCAACATAAAAAATCTGATAATAGGCCAACAGGGAACTAGAATGTATTGTTCGCAACACAATAGACTAAAATTTGTTCCTTTATACAGTAACACAAAAGATAATTTGTTTTACAAATCGCTTTCGACGCATCTTGCAAACAATGAAACTAACATTTAGTATAAATCGATTATTGCTGGAAGCTTTTGCGGCCATCGCCTCACCTGAACTCTGCCTCCATGTTTCATTTTATCCCCAGTTCTCGTGATTTCTTTCTGATCGAAAGACATTTACAAATCCCAGCGCTGTCATAATCGCCACATTTACTACTCGAACGAGACAATGGAAGTATAGTGGAGGTTTATACGCAGTTGTCTTTCAAATTCTAATCTAGGTTTGTTGCTCCAGTGATAGTCAAAGCTGCAGAGGTACAATGGTAGATAGGTTTTAATTTGAGGCTCTAATGGCAGTCGTAGCAACATAACAGTTGGGGTTCTTATGGAAGTAGTAGTAATTTCGTTAATACTTCATGCCGATAGATGCAGGAGTCGTAAGGTTTTAACTTAAGACAAATCTCTCCCTCGGCAATAATTGTAAAAATCTGCTTTACGTAAACTGTTTGACTGATACGTAAACTGATTGTCGGCCATAGCCTACAACAACTACTGTTGCCACCATTACTACTACTACTACAACTACTCCATTACTACTAGCCTACTACTAAAACTATTGCTGTAAATTTCTTTTGACACGTGTACACATATACAATAGACCCTAAAATCAAAATGCAAAAACACATACCGCATACACTTATGAAGACACTAAATTCAACACCTTTTAACTACCTCTGGAGTACATAAAATTTAATGTCCAGCTTTACTGTTCTGTTTTTATATTGCGCTTCAATCCTTCTGCATTATAGCTACCCTATTAAAGGTCGGTTCGGTTGCGTCGATATGTAAATCAAAGCTTCGTCCGTGAATGTTTCCAGCAGTCCTTCCCCAACTCCCCTGCCGTCCTTCTCCAACTCCTCTTCAGTCCTTTACCAATACCTGTTAAGTCCTTCTCCAATACCGTCCGCTGCATAGTCTGTCTCCCACCCCTTGCAGGATCTGAGCGAATAATTGAGGCCATCATCGAAGCCAATCTTATGAGATTTATTGTAGTCTGCAGCGATAGTCAAGTGGTGAGCATGGTGGACTGTGAGCCGAGAGGTCGACGGTTCAAATCTCCCTCCCTGAGGCAACCAATTTGGTTCTGCTTCATCTACACGAGCAGCCAATTCAGCTATAATGAGCAGACAGAGTGCTACAATGTTCATGGGAAGGTTAGACGACAAGGGAAAGGAATGTTCTGTCTCAACGACTCTTTCTCTTCCTTCCGATCTGCTGTATCTATCTGTGCCTCTGCAGCTATCTGTCTCTCTGTCTCTCTGTCCGTCTGTCTGTCAATTTGTTGCTCTCTTTGTACCTCAGTCGGAATTGGAGGCGAGAAGACACGCTGACGAATACGTCTGTCGCTATCTACCATTGTACCTCCGTATCTATGTCTATGTCCCTTTGCATATCACTGTCTATGCCTGTCTGAATTTCAGTGTCTCGTTGCATCTTGTTTCTTGCACCCACGCACGTAGGCACCTACCCTATACTGTCAAGCAAAGTCCGTTCATACTTGCACACATATAAACAATTAGACAGACACGCAGACAGACAGAGACGACAGTCAGTGAGTCATCGTTTGGTCAATTTTGTAGACGACGACGACGACGACTGATCAGTCCATTAACTTGTCCACTGACACGAAACGCAGTCTCTGCAACCGAACAGCAACGTCTTCTGCGCTGGCTCCATCACAAATAGCATCTACAGCAGCTGGTTATTCATTCATTCATTCACTCATTCATTCTTTCATTCATTCTATGTATGCATGTATATATGAATGATATATGCATGTTGCCTATATTTATGTACATGTATGTATGTATGTATGGATTCAAGTCTGCATATATATATCTATATACGTATATATAAATGTATGTATATATCTATATACGTATATATAAATGTATGTATATACATATACGTATATATAAATGTATGCATATATATCTATATATCTATCTATACGTATATATATAAATGTGTGTATATATATATACGTATATATAAATGTGTGTATATATATATACGTATATATAAATGTATGTATATATATATACGTATATATAAATGTATGTATATATATATATACGTATATATAAATGTATGTATATATATATATACGTATATATAAATGTATGTATATATATATATATACGTATATATAAATGTATGTATATATATATATATACGTATATATATATATATACGTATATATAAATGTGTGTATATATATATACGTATATATAAATGTGTGTATATATATATACGTATATATAAATGTATGTATATATATATATATACGTATATATAAATGTATGTATATATATATACATACGTATATATAAATGTATGTATATATATATATATACGTATATATAAATGTATGTATATATATATATATACCTATATATAAATGTATGTATATATATATATATACGTATATATAAATGTATGTATATATATATATATACGTATATATAAATGTATGTATATATATATATATACGTATATATAAATGTATGTATATATATATATATACGTATATATAAATGTGTGTATATATATATACGTATATATAAATGTATGTATATATATATATATACGTATATATAAATGTGTGTATATATATATACGTATATATAAATGTATGTATATATATATATATACGTATATATAAATGTGTGTATATATATACGTATATATAAATGTATGTATATATATATATATATACGTATATATAAATGTATGTATATATATATATATACGTATATATAAATGTATGTATATATATATATATACGTATATATAAATGTATGTATATATATATATATACGTATATATAAATGTATGTATATATATATATACGTATATATAAATGTATGTATATATATATATATACGTATATATAAATGTATGTATATATATATATATACGTATATATAAATGTATGTATATATATATATATACGTATATATAAATGTGTGTATATATATATATATACGTATATATAAATGTATGTATATATATATATACGTATATATAAATGTGTGTATATATATATACGTATATATAAATGTATGTATATATATATATATACGTATATATAAATGTGTGTATATATATATACGTATATATAAATGTATGTATATATATATATATACGTATATATAAATGTATGTATATATATATACGTATATATAAATGTATGTATATATATATATATACGTATATATAAATGTATGTATATATATATATACGTATATATAAATGTATGTATATATATATATATACGTATATATAATGTATGTATATATATATATATACGTATATATAAATGTATGTATATATATATATATACGTATATATAAATGTGTGTATATATATATACGTATATATAAATGTATGTATATATATATATATACGTATATATAAATGTGTGTATATATATATACGTATATATAAATGTATGTATATATATATCTATATACGTATATATAAATGTGTGTATATATATATACGTATATATAAATGTATGTATATATATATATATACGTATATATAAATGTGTGTATATATATATACGTATATATAAATGTATGTATATATATATATATACGTATATATAAATGTATGTATATATATATATATACGTATATATAAATGTATGTATATATATATATATACGTATATATAAATGTATGTATATAATATATATACGTATATATAAATGTATGTATATATATATATACGTATATATAAATGTATGTATATATATATATATACGTATATATAAATGTATGTATATATATATATATACGTATATATAAATGTATGTATATATATATATATACGTATATATAAATGTATGTATATATATATATATACGTATATATAAATGTATGTATATATATATATATACGTATATATAAATGTATGTATATATATATATATACGTATATATAAATGTATGTATATATATATATATACGTATATATAAATGTATGTATATATATATATATACGTATATATAAATGTATGTATATATATATATATACGTATATATAAATGTATGTATATATATATATATACGTATATATAAATGTGTGTATATATATATACGTATATATAAATGTATATATATATATATATACGTATATATAAATGTGTGTATATATATATACGTATATATAAATGTATGTATATATATATATATACGTATATATAAATGTGTGTATATATATATACGTATATATAAATGTATGTATATATATATATACGTATATATAAATGTGTGTATATATATATACGTATATATAAATGTATGTATATATATATATATACGTATATATAAATGTGTGTATATATATATACGTATATATAAATGTATGTATATATATATATATACGTATATATAAATGTGTGTATATATATATACGTATATATAAATGTATGTATATATATATATATACGTATATATAAATGTGTGTATATATATATACGTATATATAAATGTATGTATATATATATATATATACGTATATATAAATGTGTGTATATATATATACGTATATATAAATGTATGTATATATATATATATACGTATATATAAATGTGTGTATATATATATACGTATATATAAATGTATGTATATATATATATACGTATATATAAATGTGTGTATATATATATACGTATATATAAATGTATGTATATATATATATACGTATATATAAATGTGTGTATATATATATACGTATATATAAATGTATGTATATATATATATATACGTATATATAAATGTGTGTATATATATATACGTATATATAAATGTATGTATATATATATATATACGTATATATAAATGTGTGTATATATATATACGTATATATAAATGTATGTATATATATATATACGTATATATAAATGTATGTATATATATATATACGTATATATAAATGTCGTGTATATATATATACGTATATATAAATGTATGTATATATATATATATACGTATATATAAATGTGTGTATATATATATACGTATATATAAATGTATGTAATATATATATATACGTATATATAAATGTGTGTATATATATATACGTATATATAAATGTATGTATATATATATATACGTATATATAAATGTGTGTATATATATATACGTATATATAAATGTATGTATATATATATATATACGTATATATAAATGTGTGTATATATATATACGTATATATAAATGTATTATATATATATATACGTATATATAAATGTGTGTATATATATATACGTATATATAATTGTATGTATATATATATATATACGTATATATAAATGTGTGTATATATATATACGTATATATAAATGTATGTATATATATATATATACGTATATATAAATGTGTGTATATATATATACGTATATATAAATGTATGTATATATATATATACGTATATATAAATGTGTGTATATATATATACGTATATATAAATGTTTGTATATATATATACGTATATATAAATGTATGTTATATATATATATACGTATATATAAATGTGTGTATATATAAATACGTATATATAAATGTGTGTATATATATATACGTATATATAAATGTATGTATATATATATATATACGTATATATAAATGTGTGTATATATATATACGTATATATAAATGTATGTATATATATATATACGTATATATAAATGTGTGTATATATATATACGTATATATAAATGTATGTATATATATATATATACGTATATATAAATGTGTGTATATATATATACGTATATATAAATGTATGTATATATATATATACGTATATATAAATGTGTGTATATATATATACGTATATATAAATGTATGTATATATATATATACGTATATATAAATGTGTGTATATATATATACGTATATATAAATGTATGTATATATATATATACGTATATATAAATGTGTGTATATATATATACGTATATATAAATGTATGTATATATATATATATACGTATATATAAATGTGTGTATATATATATACGTATATATAAATGTATGTATATATATATATATACGTATATATAAATGTGTGTATATATATATACGTATATATAAATGTATGTATATATATATATACGTATATATAAATGTGTGTATATATATATACGTATATATAAATGTATGTATATATATATATATACGTATATATAAATGTGTGTATATATATATACGTATATATAAATGTATGTATATATATATATACGTATATATAAATGTGTGTATATATATATACGTATATATAAATGTATGTATATATATATATATACGTATATATAAATTGTGTATATATATATACGTATATATAAATGTATGTATATATATATATATACGTATATATAAATGTGTGTATATATATATACGTATATATAAATGTATGTATATATATATACGTATATATAAATGTGTGTATATATATATACGTATATATAAATGTATGTATATATATATATATACGTATTATATAAATGTGTGTATATATAATATATACGTATATATAAATGTATGTATATATATATATACGTATATATAAATGTGTGTATATATATACGTATATATAAATGTATGTATATATTATATATACGTATATATAAATGTGTGTATATATATATACGTATATATAAATGTATGTATATATATATATATACGTATATATAAATGTGTGTATATATATATACGTATATATAAATGTATGTATATATATATATATACGTATATATAAATGTGTGTATATATATATACGTATATATAAATGTATGTATATATATATATACGTATATATAAATGTGTGTATAATATATATACGTATATATAAATGTATGTATATATATATATATACGTATATATAAATGTGTGTATATATATATACGTATATATAAATGTATGTATATATATATATATACGTATATATAAATGTGTGTATATATATATACGTATATATAAATGTATGTATATATATATATATACGTATATATAAATGTATGTATATATATATATACGTATATATAAATGTGTGTATTATATATATACGTATATATAAATGTATGTATATATATATATACGTATATATAAATGTGTGTATATATATATATACGTATATATAAATGTATGTATATATATATATATACGTATATATAAATGTGTGTATATATATATACGTATATATAAATGTATGTATATATATATATACGTATATATAAATGTGTGTATATATATATACGTATATATAAATGTATGTATATATATATATATACGTATATATAAATGTGTGTATATATATATACGTATATATAAATGTATGTATATATATATATATACGTATATATAAATGTGTGTATATATATATACGTATATATAAATGTATGTATATATATATATACGTATATATAAATGTGTGTATATATATATACGTATATATAAATGTATGTATATATATATATACGTATATATAAATGTGTGTATATATATATACGTATATATAAATGTATGTATATATATATATACGTATATATAATGTGTGTATATATATATACGTATATATAAATGTATGTATATATATATATATACGTATATATAAATGTGTGTATATATATATACGTATATATAAATGTATGTATATATATATATAGTACGTATATATAAATGTGTGTATATATATATACGTATATATAAATGTATGTTATATATACTATATACGTATATATAAATGTATGTAATATATATATATACGTATATATAAATGTTGTATATATATATACGTATATATAAATGTATGTTATACTTATATATATATACGTATATATAAATGTGTGTATATATATATACGTATTATATAAATGTATG